>APFE030953074.1:126561-154828 GCA_000404065.3 Pinus taeda | reverse complement strand
TTAGTAAATTTTAAAAAAATAAAAATATAAATTTAAATTATAATTTAAAATAAAAAAATACTGAAAAATATACCAAAAATCACAAAAATTGAAAATATATATATGCATGGGGTATCGGATCGGACCGTGTAGTAAAAGAAGATCCAAAAATTACGAGGCAGCTTGAAATCTTTTCTCTATCGAGTTACGTAATCCCACAGCCTGGAGTCTTTTTCTGTATAGGGTTAGGTAATGGCGAGTAGGTTTTATATCATTTTTGAAGCACGACTCTCGTTTTGTAGGAGTACCAACAAAAGCGCAGAACTCTTGTCAACATTTGGGATCTCGACCTATTCCTAGTTTTTTAATTAAAATATCATTCAATTTACGGAAACATAAGATGAACAACGATGGATTAATTCTCGGAAATGGTAGGTGCGATATGAGCACGACGTCTGGGCTAGGCTGACACATTACTAGACTGACACATTAAATTAGGTGATACCGTTGAATAATTGTAGTTCAGTGACTCGTTTTTAGCTTTGAGATACAGAAATGCTTTATGTTGGGCAATCAGTTGTGTCAAAGAGATTCCTGACTTGCACGGATATGCTCGTATGAGAGGAGCGGCTAAATATAAAGCAAAATTTATAACTACAAAAGTTTTAAAGAAACCCGTAGATCATTAAAATGGTGAAATCTTCTCGTTAATCTTCAGATTTGTCTTAGTTTTCGTATAGACATTTTGTCCATCTCAACTGTTATCAGTGTCATCAAAGAAGGTTTGGATTGCTTTGGCTTGGTGTAATATTTCTATAAATTGCATTTATTTTGACCTTTATAATGGAAAAGATTATTTTTATCATATTTAATGAAATGGTTGGAAACAAGAATTTTTATAATTTAGTTTTTAATTAATTTAAATCAAATAAAGAAAATCATAACTTATTGCGAAAACTAAAGTTTTACCAGTTTTTTAAATTCTTTTGTAAACTCCTATCAAAGGTAGTAGTGAACATGAGGTATGCACATGAGACTTCATAGTTATTGCAGAGAAAAGATAAGTAACCTTGAATTCTTTGGAAAGAAATTGTTTTGTGCAAATAATGATTAGGTTATTTTATTAATTGGAAGTATTTCTACTCGCATGGTTTTTTTTGTGTAAAGTAATTAATTATTTGATTGGAAAGTTTTTCATGGTTTCTACCCAATATTTTTCTAAAAAAATGCATGATGACTTTACATATTAAAAACGAAGAAACCATGTTATTTTGTTAAAAAAAATATTTCACAAGAAGTTGTTACTCTTGAAAAGTGAATGCAAGAGAATGCATGTGAATCCCTCAAACAAAAAGATTTAAGAAGTCATACTACTTATCATAAAAGAAGAATGCATGTGATAAAAAACTATATTCCTTTATTGGAAGGAAATTGCATGGTAAAAGATAAAGAAATCATATTATTTTAGTGAAAGAAAATTGCATGGTAAATGATAAGTTAGGATGGTAAAAAATAAGTTAAGGATGTTGTTTTCTTGGAAAGAAAACACACCTCAAACATAGAAAGAAAATAAATTATTTCTTTAAAGATAAGATTGCGAGGAAATTATGAGAGAAAATTAGATTATTAATTTCCTATAAATTCTTAATAGGAATATGTGCTAAATAATAATATCCATTATATTGGAATTCTTGAAATAAATTCCTATGTTATTTCTTGACAAAAAAAATGTATTAATTGCATGCATCATTGTATTAGATTTCCAAGTGAAATGTCTTGGCATACATTATCATATTCTTGGAGAAGAGAAATGTTAATTATATAATTTTTCTTGGAAGGTTTTTGATGAATTGTATGAATATATTACATATGTTCTTTATTTAAATACTCAAAAATAAATATTTTTTTCTTAAAATATGCATAATATGAATCTCGCTCCTATGAATCTCATTCATACAAGAACAAGAATTCATATTTTTTCTTGAAAATATCCTATGCATTGAAGTAAGGGTCATTGTGTTAGAAACAAAACACATGTTGCATGCACAAAAGGGTATTTATCATGATATAGAAAATATGTGTTTGTGTGTAGATAGAGAAAGTTATTATGTAAATATTCTTGAAAAGATTGCTTGGCTACATGAATTGTGTTAATTTCTTGATTTAGGTGCATGAAAAGTTAAGTTTACCTTGTTATTCTTGCATGTGTTTTATGCATAAAAGATGGCTAGCTATGGTAATTTATTAAAAGGAAACGAGAAACTTGCATGTAGAAAGACAGAGGAATGAAGTTATATTAACTTTTTTTTTGAAAAGAAGTATGCATTTGTTTACTTGAAAATAATATTCAATGATGGTAGAATTCTAGACGAGGAATATGTCTTGCATATTTGAAAAGGCTTATTATGATAAGCTCTTGTATACACAAAGAATAATCATTATGTTATAGAAATGTGTTCTTTACCTGTATAGAAGAACTATTGAGCTATATTTCTTTAGAAAAACTAATGTGGTTATTTTTATGCTATCATAACTGTTATTTTAGTTTCTTCTAGAATAAGATTATGTATATGCATGCAAGATTTGTATTAGCTTTTGTTTGGAAATAATATATATTTGTATGTGGGAAATGATATCATGGTTATGTTAACCTACATTGGAAAAAGTTCTTTGAGAAGAAGATTAATTACATACACAAAAACCAATAGTAATGGTGTTGGTCTCCTTGAATATATTTAGATTATATATATATTATATATATATTATATATATATATATATTACATATATATATATATAGGTAATGTTGGTACAATATTTGAAAATAACACATGTATTTGTATGCTTTATTGCATTAGTTTTATTGAAAAGAAATCATGTTTTTCATGCCCTATTATACTAGATTTCCTCAAAAATGAAATGTGTTGCATGATTTATTGTGTTAAGTATTCTTTTGGAAAGTATATGCATTTACATGCATATGAGCAACATTCGTTATGTTAGCTTTCTTTACATATTATCATGCACCAAAAGTAATAGTTAAGGTATAATTATTTTGATAAAGTTATGTAATTCCCATGCACGAAGATCATAACTAATGTGTTATTTATTTTAAAGGAATGTTTGGACAATTGTAGTGATTTGTGTGTGGTCTTATGTGAGGGGAATATTAGTTAATGTGGTATTTGTTTAAAGAAATGCATTAATGGTTATACTCTTATTACTAATTCTTATGAAACGTTAAAGGAAACATGTCATGATATTTTGTTTGTGTTTTATGAATCTACATGAATAGGTGGTAAAACACCACTAGTATATATTTATGAATTGGTTTGATTAATAATTGATTTAATCATGATATCAAAGGTTGTTGGCAATAATAGTTGTAGAAAAAGACTACAACATATAAAGATGGACTAAGTTACCATTATGGAGGAAAATAAGTTCGTGGTCTATGTATATCGAAGGAATGTTAACTATAGGATAAGCCATTGATGGAAAGGACAAGGCCCTAAAGACGCAATTCTCAAAGGCTTGTGGGTAAATGATGTTATGATGATTATAATAACTTATAACAAGTTATTTTATTTTTGAGATGATATTATTTGTAATATTTTACAACAATAGTCAAGGGGTAGACTCCCTTATAACCATTGAGTGAGGGGTGAGCACTCTGATGAGAATTTAATAATAAAATTAAATATTTGTTGGTTTTCACCCTATGAGGTTTCTAGGGTATATTGATGTATAATGAGGTGGTTGCATGTTGTGCCATTTTTATGATGTTCATTCCCTGCATGATGTGATATATTTTCAAGAATATGATTAACTAATAGAGTTAGAGTAATCATGGAATTGACACAAGGTTAGGTCAGAAAGTTTATGTTAACATGCGACAACAATGGTTGTTAATAGTTATAAAATTTACTATTCTGTTACTAAAGTTACTCTATGTAATGATGAAGGTTATATCTAATGGTTAATGAGGAATCTGGAATAGTAATATGAATAGCTACATGTGGGTAAATTATGTAAATAAATTCTAAATCCATACAGTTTCATGCGAGGTTACTTGGGAATGTCACAACTCGTATGAAAGCTAAAGGTTGTAGCATTGGCGCCTTTGAGAATTGTCAAGCAGAAAAGAAATTGATGTATGTTACTAGTGGGTATCAATTAAGGCACGAGTCTAACAATATACATATTAATATATGCAGTAGACTAATTTTGATTTGAGATGCATGATGCATGTTTATAACCACATTGAAGAGTAATAAGTAATAAATTCTGCTGAAAAACTATTTTCATGAGAATCATGTTGAGTATAAAAGACAATAAGATATTTGTGGCACCTATGAACAACTTGAGTACTCACTAGTGAAAGTGAGAATCAATTACCTATATTTGCAAATATGAAAATATTAATGATACATTTAATGAACATGAATAAAGTTACAATGCCCTATTGAGAAGGAATAAATGCATGAATGGAAAATATGGGGAATGTCCTTGAAGAGAATGATAGAGTGTTTTAAGAGCATTTTAAAATTACATTGAAATAACCCCTTTCAATGTGTTGTAGCGGCTGCAACACCCTCCAAAATTTTGGCCCGGATCCAAGTTCAAAGCCTCCTTTAAGAGTTTTACTTGATGTTTGCACTCGCTCAGGTTCACCCCATGAGCTTGTGTGAGTCATCACACCCACTTTGCTTGATTGTTCGACAATAAACTTTTGCATGTTGGTGTCAATGTCATGCTTGCGACAATATTTTGGTCATGCACAAGGTCTGTACTTCATGTGTACATGTTGTGTTCACTATGTGAACATCCATCGTGCTCACACATAGAGTCATATACATTGTTGCACAAGCATCGTTGCAGTAGTCCAATAATCAGTCACAAGCGTCACGCTTGTCACTCACACCATCGGTCATTCATCTTGAGCATGTGTATCTCGATGGTTTAGGTCGTCTCGTCATCTATTCATGTAATTCTGTGTTTGCAAGTATGTCTATGCACCTTTTAACTCGCTCACACACTTACTCATTTTGCTGAAGTTCTGACGACCAGATTCTCCTCTGACAGCAAGACCTTAACCCCGCCATTGACTCAATCGACTGTCACCCAACATAGCGTAGAAGCACCAAGAAATCCATTTCAAGTTGCGTTGCTCACAAGCTAATCAATCAACCTTCTTTTTGGTCACCAGAGGGTTTGACCTGATAGTCACCCGGCATTGACTCCCCTCAACATTTGTGTAGAAGATGAAAATATTGCCCACTCCACTAATTGAGAAAATTTCGTAGAGAGGCTAGATAGACAGCCAGTGCTCGCCCATGTCTCCCTCAAAAAATTGTGCAGTTTTTCCAGCCAGCCCACTATTCAGTCGGTCGGCTGCTCACTTGGAAAGGTACATAGATTTCATGAGCAAGCCCTTTGCTGCTCAGCAGCTTGCTCAGCTTAGAAACTATGGAGAGGTGATTAGCAGGCCAACCTCCCAACATCAGTGCAGTTTTTCTCGCCAGCAACTCCCAACAACCCACTATTAGTTCCCTCTAGGAATTGCACAGTTTTTCCTCCCAAGATCCCAGTAGCCGACTGTGAGTTCCCTCTAGGAATTGCACAGTTTTTGCTGCCAAGGTCCCAGTAGCCAGTTGTCAGTTCCCTCCAACAATTGTGAAACTTTTCCTACCAAGGTCCCAATAGCCAGCTACGAGTTCCCTCTAGGAATTGTGCAATTTTGGTTGCCAGACTCCTGCTACCCGCTTCTTCCAAAAATTGCAGAGAGTTTGTCTACCCAAACTTCCCATAGTCCAGACTCCTCCTCTAAAAAATTACGTAGATTTTTCTTCCAACTGAGCTAGACCCCGTAGAGAGTGACTGTCGATCTGGATTTCCCACCACCATCTCCCATTGACTTATGTGTAGTTTTCAATAATAGTTCCCGGAGCCTCCATCCCAGCTCGAAGCTTGCCTTGCGCAATTTTGCAACCTTGTCTCCTCTCCTCGTCACTTGCATCCAAAATGGTCATTCATCATGGTAGACTAGTAGATTTATGAATTCAATGTCATCTTGTCATGAGTGACTACAGGCCTAGGTACACAAACAAATATGGTGCGACGAGAGATGGGAAGAACAAAGGGAGTACATACAGAAGGAAATGTTCGCAGATGGATAAAAGAACAAACAATCACCATTTGTGAAAAGACGAACCCGTCAAGCATGCCAACATACAAGCAAGAAGCAACATGTGAATGCAACATCAAGCAAACCTAATGACCATCGAAGACTCCACACACCTCGCCATGTAGAGGTGAAGCTGTGACATACCATGAGGACATCCATCACCGAGCAACACTATAACTTAACATGCACACCAGCAACAGTACGAATGTACCCCCACTATCATTTCAAGTCTTGTCATGAGTCATGTCATCCACATCTCTATTGTGGTCCATACTGTCAATCAATGGAATGTAACGTGGAATTCCAAGAGGCTCACTTGTCATATGAAGTGTCATGTGAAGTTAGAAGGTCATGGAAGTCAAGCAGTCATGAGGGAAGCCAAACAACCACAAGGGTCAGATTCACTCTTGGCTATTAAAATCCCCTCATTTGTACATGCAAAGGACTTTTCACCTCGACTCCTCCCACATAGCCTTGAGAGTCTATGACGTTTTCTTTGAGGAGTAAGTAGTTGCTCCAACACCCCGTCCACATGATTAGTGATGTATGGTGTAACTATGTGTCTTAGAACTTTCTCTTAATTCAGAAGCCTGCTAACAGGCCAACACATCTTCATACCACTTGTAATTTTTGTAAGACTAATCTTGAAAACTTGTAACACATGTTTCTTTAACCTATGTTTAACACTTGAACTCATTCAATTGTTGTAATACATATATATTAATGAAAATGTATTGTATGAGTTGTTAACGATGTCCTGCCTATGTTGGTTACCTCTCCAAACATCATACATACCTTTCAAGTAAACTTGTTATAACGACTATCACACTCATGCAGACTCCTCCACAAGAAAGACTTGAGGAAAACATTTAAGATAATGGAAACTAGGCCATCATACCAGATGGACTCCCACACCAAATAGTGTGAGGTTTAGTAGGGACTTCATGGCGGGGTGATCCCATGAATGTTTGCGGGTCCACCATTGTCAAAATTTATGGTGCTAGAAGGAGGGTCACCAATTGTTTATGGATAAACATCCTCTCACACTCACGCATCAACCATCCTGTCAAGAAAATAACTCACACTCCTTCTCACCTATGTGTGACTCTGCAGTTGGTTACTTCTCCCCTCCCAGGAATGAACATCAAATTCCATACCATCCCATTTGCTTTGTCTATCCTATCATCCGCCAGTCTGCAAAAGTAGTCAGACTGATCCTAGGCATACATCATCTTCCATATGCATAAAGGAAGCCAAAAACCACTCCCATAGGGTATGTTGTATCATCAGTGAAGGAAGCAGTTCTTGCCACTCTTGAAGGTCTAGAAGAAGTTGTTAAAGATGAAGAGGAACCTCCGGTCTTCCGACAGGGGGAACAAGACACCCTCATGATCTTAGGTTCAGACTCTGGTATAGGAGGTGGAGGGGAAGGCAGTAGAGGAGGCGGAGATGGAGACAAACCAATAGACTTAGAGCTAGGACCGTTATATTCTAAAGAAGAGGAGGAGGATGAAGAAGAAGAAGAGATGGCTAACAAAAATCTAGAATTGATGACTCAAGGACCATTGGCATTCCCTGGTGCTTTGCACAATATGCCAAAGTTGGCGAAGAAAATGAGCATCAATTTCAAGCCTAACAACATAGCGAAGGCAGAAGACCATTTGGACAACTTCTACTTGTAGTTGCAAACCCTTGAGGTACGATACGATCACGTAGCATGTAGATTGTTTCAGTGTACCTTAAACGGTTGCACAAATGCATGGTATCACAGTCTTCTAACCAACTCCTTACAAAACTAGGGTGTATTCAAACACATGTTTCTTGAAAAAACTGTTGATGACAAAATCTAAGCCATGTTACTAAAATAATTGGGAACCGTGAAGATGAAGGGGAAAGAAAAGGTAAAAGACTTCAATCAGAGGTTTACATGGATATTGAAAAAGTATGGTAGGCACCAAACCTCATGACTCCATCACTGTTGATTACTACACCTCTGCACAGTCGACTAGCATGTGCAGTTCATCAAGCAAGTTGTGAAACAAACACTACTAGAAAACTGCGAAGAGGCTATTACTGTTGAGAAAGCCCTACATGCGATTGGAGTCATCAAGGATGATGAACCAATAATGGACTCCAAATATGAGAGCAGGAAGTCCCAGGTGGTGGCAAGAAAAGGTAGAGACAAGGAAACAAACAATATTGAAACCCTCACTTGCCTCGTCAAGAACTTGACAACAAAAGTATTTGTGCTTAAACAATGAAAATGGACATGTCTTTAAGAAACCATCCACCCAGACAGATAAAGGAAGCATGTCATCATGCAGCAAACAGTACATTGCAAAAACTACACAGAGCTCTATGTTCCAGCTCGATTGGTGCGTAAATCCTTAATTTTGTTCATTCAATGAAGATCATCACCCAAAGAATTCTTGTTCAGACTGGAAGCGAGTCGCAAGATTTGTATGCAAGCATACATTTGATGTAGAAGAAAGTATGCAGGAATAGTTGGAAGACACATATGATGACGAAGATGTTGCACTTGATGAGGCCTCAAGTTCTGGGCATGCGGTGAATATGTATCAGTGCTCATAAGAAGTGCTAAAGATGAACACCGAGAAACAACCCCCAAAGAAAAATTACCGTTACAATCTTAGGAAGTGCAAGAAAAGATGAGATTGACAAGGAAGGTTGATCAACCAGTTTCCCCAAAGCAAAAAACACAAATCAAGTCCAGGAAAAAACTGGTAGAGAAGAGTACATCCATGAGTAGTAAAATGCAGAATACTCCATCAGACAACACAGACATCAGTCTTACCTTGGTAACCTTGGTGAGTTTAACCCCTTTGGACTACAACATTGTGGATGACATGAAGAAAAATTGCACAAACATCTATTTTTTCAAGCTAGCTAGGATCTAGAGTCAATGAGACATCATGTTATGTGCATTAGGACAGACAACAAAGAGCAACGCAACCTCTACCAGCAAGAGAGCAAGCACACCTCCCAGATCACTTTCAATTATGCTAAACACACTCCGGATGGAAGAAGAAAACTCAAGATGCCCTCGATTCCTGATCTCATTTGAAATTTTCAATTGTAATGTTCACAACTGCTTGGTTGATTCTAGCACGGTAGTCAACTTCATGCTGCTCTCCATTGCTAAGAACATCAATGCACAATGGAGCAATACATCCGTGCAAATCATCCAACTTGGTCGATCGTCTATACCAACCATTTGTTAACTCTGAGATGTGATCTTCTACCTATCTCACGATAGTAAAGTCCACCATTGCATCAACATTGTTTTTGTGGACATACCGGAAGCATACAGTTTAATACTCAGCAACAACGGCTCTAGCAGGCTGAACATATATTTTTCTACGGACTGATTTGATATGTGGCTTCTGTACAAGGGAAAAAAATTTCAAATCTGAGTGATATCTGAGAAGTATATGAAGGACAATGTCACTCCCATAAATGGTATTATCCTAGAAACAATATTGGGGTATTATCCTGCACGGCCAGCTCCAACCCCATCAGACATGCAGTTGGATCTCCTTCCTTGCCCAACTAATGGTAATGAAGCATGTACAATACATTATACCAATAGTAGAAGTACCAATAGCAACAACAGTAACAGTAGTACAAGTGCATCGAACGGTTTTTGTACAAACAAGTTGTCGACCATGCACTTCTATGGATCAAAGACACAAGACAGCTCAGAGGTCGGCTGTGTCTTGATCGACCCAAACAATAGGAAGCATCTGGTTTCAAGGCACTTGGAGTTCGAGTCCATGAACAACATTGTTGAGTATGAAGAACTCATGTTGGGCTTGTAGAAAGTCATCATCCTCAACGTGGTCGCGCTCAAAGTGGTAGGCTATTTAGAGATAGTGCTACAATAGGTACATAACACCATTCATTGTTTTTCACCACATCTCAAAGGTTAGTAGCAGGAGGTATGGAAACTAATCTCTAACATCTAATCTTTTAACATCACTACTATACCATGTACGCATAATGCAACTACCAATTCTCTAGAAAACGTGGCTTCTAAAATATCGCAGATTAGGGATAAATTTACTACTAAAATTTTATACAAACCATATATCCTCAATAACATAACTAATGCATATTTAAATATGATCAACAGATACTGCATTTCATGGGCAACGCTAACATCTTCAAAGATGCAATGATAGAGGATGATGGGCATGAGCGATCTCTGCAAGTAGAAGTTAGTAACACAAAAGGCCACCTTATCATGAAGGGTTTGGCATCGTTGGACAAGCTTTACAACTTGCAAGAACATTTTCGTGGGCCAAGGAACAAAAAACCGCACACTTCCACCATGATGCATGAACCAATCAACTTGGGAATAAAGAAAGATCTGAAGTTTGCAAATCTTGAGACATGTTGCACATTGCAAGAGCGGTAAGCCTTTGTCTGCCTGTTTAAAAAGTATTGGGATGTGTTCACATGGACATACGATTATCTAGAAACTTATGACATGCAAATAATCCAACACATTATTACAATCAAGGAAGGGGTCAAGCCATATTAGCAGAAGCTGACGAAAGTACATCCATCTCTTAAACCCCTCCTACCAAAATAGCGCACCAAGATGTTAGATGCATGGATCATATGCAATTTTCATCACTCTACCTAAATTTCAAACCTTGTTTGTGTACGCAAGAATTCTGGGGAAATATGCTTATGTGTTGATCTCCATAAAATGAATCGTGCCTCGGACAAAGACAACTACCCCATGCCATATATGGACCACATTTTGCAAACATTATCTGGTGCACAGATGTTTTCTGTACATTACCATTTTTCAGGATACAATCAGATTTTCGTAGCAGAAACTCACAAACTCAAGACTATCTTCCATACTAAGTGGGGTATGTTCACATACAGATGAATGTCATTTGGGCTTGTAAATGTAGGTGCAACCTTTCAGCATGCCATGGACATCGCTTATCGCAGACTCATCAGACAGAGAATAGTGGTATACCTCGATGATGTGACTATGTTCTCAAGGAGATGTGAGGACCATATACGACATCTCAATAAACATTTTGAGCGATGCCAGAAATAGGAGATTTCCTTGAATCCCAAAAGGAGCATATTCGCAGTGTCTGAGGGGAACCTTCTTAGACACATTGTTGCCAAAAATGAAATCAAGGTTGATCTAGACCAGGTCCAGACTATTACATAGATCCCTCACCTAGCCAACAAGAAAGCCATGCAGTCCTTCTTGGGAAAGATAAACTTCGTCCTGTAGTTCCTCTCGGATTATGCGTAGATAGTCAAACCCATGCAAGTCATGATCAAGAAAGATGTAGTCTACAACTTGGGTAAGAGGGAAAGTATGGATTCACTCGTATCAAGCAGGCTATTGAAGAAGCACATGCACCCTACAACCCAGACTTCAAAGGGATTTCCTGTTATACACATTCACCTTCAATAACTTGCTCGTTGCAATACTCACTCAGAAGGACGAGATGAACGATGAGCATCCCATCTCCTTCATGAGCATAAGTATGCAGGAACCAGAGCTTAACTACCACACCTTTGACAAGAAAAAATATAAATTTTACAAGGTGGTGAAACACTTCAAAGCCTATTTGTTGAAGAGCCACTGCATAGTCTATGTCCCTCACCCAGCAGTCTACACACTGCTTGTACAATAAGAGCTGGGAAAATAATGTGCGAACTGAGTGAAAGGCTTGCAAGAATATGATCTTGGCATCAACCCAGTTCACATGGTGAAAGGACATGGGCTTTGCAGACTTGTAGCTGAAGCAGTACACACGCTGAAGGAGGAATAAGAGCTCGTCGGCTAGGAGCAGAAAGTTGAGATGTATGATGTAGTGCGAGTAACACCCACTAAAGACAGAACCTCTTCGTACACATATGTGCACCACTACCTTGAGCACAACACTGTACCCTCTCACTTTTCCATCATACAAAAGAGGGCATTGTGCCTCAAGGATTTAGCATATCAGTCAGTGCAATGAGTGCTTTATAGGAAGCACAACAACAAAGTTTTTCTCACGTGCTTGGAGGCACATGAATTAGAGAATGTATTGCAAGGTTTGCATGACAAACCCGTCGGGGGTCACTTTATGAGAAACACCACTACACACAAAGTTATGCAAGACAGTTTCTACTGGCCCACATTATTCAAGGGCTTACACTAGTAGTATAACGACCTAACATGCCCATCTCCTTCAAAAAGTGTTGTCCTCAATGCTTGATAGTTCTTGATGCTTTTGTACAAAATTCTTGTCATCCTATGTGGAATATTAAGCAGGTAAGTTCTTCCACTTGATGAGATACTTTGAAATTGATTGATTTCGTAGCCGTCGGGTTCTTATTTCTGTGAGAGCTCCAGGTTCCAATATGATTTTTCCTTCCTCGTAAAGTTCTGGAAATATTGTTTGAACTGGGACCTTTTGCAACTTTTGAATGACTCACCACACTTCTTCGTCCTTTTCCCATTCATCTATGAATTCATGTATCAAATCTAGTTGAATAATAGAAATAGAAGAAAACAATTCTTCGACATCCTCATCCTTTCTTGAGAGTGCATCTGCAACAACATTTTGATTCCCTTTTTTATAGATGATTTCAAAGTCATAACCCAACACATTTGTGACCCATTTTTTGTGTTATTCTAAAGATAATATTTGTTATAAAAATTATTGAAGACTATCATGATCCAGTTTTACCTTGAAGTGTCTTCCCATTAGGTAAGGTGGCCAATTCTTAAGTGCATGTAATATTGCCAACATTTCCATCTCATAAACTGCTTGCTTCAGATGTAGCTGTAAAAATACCCAATCACCAACATCAAAGATTATTTCATTGTGATGTTGATTTGCCTATTGTTTCATTTGATTCTGCACCAAATTGACGTTATCCTTTAAAAGTTGGATAACTTGTTGTTGATGATCAATGTGATCTTTCGCTACTTGAATATTTTTCTTCTTGATATGTCCTTCTATCTTGATAGTTTGAGGAGTGGAAATTTCTTCGAATGCCTTAAAAGATATGGTAGGATTCATTTCTTGATGCTTGATGTAATATTTCACTTCTTGAACCTTTTTCTTCTTGATATGTCCTTCTTTCTTGATAGTTTGAGGAGTGGTAATTTTGGCCAATTCATTATAATATATGGTCAGATTAATTTCGTCTTTCTCGATGTGATCTTTCACATCTTGAACCTTTTTCTTCTTGATGTGTCCTTCTATGTTGAGAGTTTAAGGAGTGGTAATTCTTGCTAATGCTTTACAAGATATGGTTGGATTCATTTATTCTTTCTCTAGGGTTAGTTCCTTGTGTATATCCTCTTCTTTTGATGTTTCTTGATCCTTTTCTTCCTCCTATTCATAATCTATGTAAAATAATTTCTTCTCAACACACTTATGACCTTTAGTGTATTTTTTATCACAATTGTAACAAATCCCTTTTACTCTTTTTTCTTCCAATTCTTGTGGTGTCAACCTTGTAGGTTATCGAAGGACAAGAGAAACAATACTTCCATCTTTATAGCTATGAGGGGTAGACTTCCTTGTTGCCATAATTTTTCTTTTCACTTTTCTTGCCCTCTCCAATGAATCAGGTTCCCAATGATGAACGCCATGTTGAATGTTATCCTTTAAAGTCCATATAGAGACATAAATCCTTTGCTTCTTTGGAATATCATTTTCCCTTATATTCAATTTTTGAAAGTCCTCAATGTTCTCTACCTTTGAGCACTTTTGTTTGATATTTATCAATAGTCTAAAGAAGGTGTTTCTCTTGTATCCTCATGACGTGCTACCATTTCCTCCGTGAAAATTGACCACGTAAAAAGTGGTTTATGAGAAGAAATCCCTTTATACCATAAAAATTGATCCGCTTCTAAATAATTAGATGCAATACATACCTTTTGTAATAGTGGTACGCCATGTAGATCAAAATATTTCTCCATATGTAGTATCCAATTTACCGGATCCTTGCCATCAAACATCTTCATCTCGTTTTTTTCTTGATTTTAGGAGCTCGATCTTGAAACAATTGTAACTCTATCATTTTAGATCTCCAAGTTCTGAAATTTCATCCTATAGTATCCCTCTAAGTCCTCTTTCTAACCTCAAAAGTCTGATCAAGATTAGATTATGTAAGGAAGTGTTATGTCAAATCTCCCACGATGTCCCGATTATAGACTGGTTTAGTAGAGAAAAATCGTACAAAGTGCCACGTGTCACTGTTTCAACCTTAGGACCTGAAACTAATAGACAACAAACTATAGCCTATCCCTTTTCTACAACTTCTTACTAAATTTCAATTTTATTCTTAGAGAGAAAGTTATGACAATTTTCCCAAGGTCACCTATTTAGGATGTAATTCGGGAGCCTCCAGAAACCCTAAATGTCTTAGATTATATCTCCAAAAATATAGCGAGACAAGATTTGAAATTCGGACTCGCAGTTTAGACCGATGTCTTCTCAAATGGGTCTTTTTTTAGCTTTTGAAACTTTATATCGAAATAGTTATAGTGAAAATACCACGATGACCTATTTGGAGTAGCGAAACCCTAGAATCCATAGCTCTAATACCAAATACTATAAAACCAACTCACAAAAATATAGAAAAGATAGATCAACACCTTAGAAATAAGCCTCTTCAAGGGGAAAATATCCTTTACATTACACAAATGAACAATTCTTTGATGATACAAATGACAAGATCTCCTTTCTACATATGGGAGTCTAAGGGGTCGTAATATAATGAGAGCTAACATAACAATAATAATGTAAGGGCATAATAATAAAAATAGTGGGCTTCTATGGGGCACACTAATAATAATATGGGGACTACATGGGCACAACAATATAATAAGGGGGTTGTACTAATAAAAATAAGGGGTTACACTAGTAGTAGAGGGACCTCACACAAAATTAAAAGCTATTGTACCCAAGGATTGTAGCCATTGGACTCCTAGTACAACATCAGCACCAACCATTGGGATGGAAAGAATTGGGCTATTCAATATATATTATCCCATGGATAGCTTGATATTATGGCACTTTCCAAAGAAATTTATGGTTCTTCCACTTGCGACCATCACTTGACAGTCTGGTGCTGGATATAGGAAGCAATTCAATTCCTTAGCTATCTTATGATGAATAAAATTATGGGTATTGCCCAAATCAACCAACACTATTACCTTTTTCTTATTGACATATCCTTCTATCTTGATAGTTTGAGGAGTGGTAATTCCGTCCAATAAATTAAAACATATGATCAGATTCATTTCTTCTTTCTCGATGTGATCTTTCACTTCTTGAACCTTTTTCTTCTTGATATGTCCTTCTATCATGAGATTTTGAGGAGTGGTAATTCTTGCCAATGCTTTACATGATATGGTTGGATTCATTTCTTATTTCTCTGGGGTTGGTTTCAGGTGTATATCCTCTTCTTTTGATGTTTCTTTATCCTTTTGTTCCTCCTCTTCACAATCCATGTAAAATTATTTCTTCTCAGCACACTTTGACCTTTAGTGTATTTGCTATCAAAAATGTAACAAAGCCATTTTTCTCTTTTTTCTTCCAACTGTTGTGGTTTAAACCTTGCAGGTTGTGGACGGCTAAGAGAAAAAAATATTCCATATTTATAGTTGTGAGTGGCAGGATTCCTTGTTTCCATAATTTAGCTTTCAATTTTTCTTGCCAACCTGAATGCCTTCTCCAATGAATTAAGTTCCCAAAGATGAACCTCATGTTGAATGTTATCCTTTAAAGTCCCTACGAATACATAAATTCTTTGCTTCTCTGGAATATCATTTACCCTTATATTCAATTTTTGAAAGTCCTCAATGTGCTCTGCCATTGAACCCCTTTGTTTGAGATTTATCAATTGGCTAAAGAAGGTGTTTCTCTTTGTATCCTCATAATGTGATATCATTTACTCCGTGAAAATTTACCACGTGACAAGTGGTTTACGAGAAAAAAGCCCTTCATACCATAAAAATTGATTTGGTTCTAAATATAAAGATGCAATACATACCTTTTGTAACATGTGTACCTCATGTAGATCAAAATATCACTCCATCTGTAATATCCAATTTACCGGATCCTTCCCATCAAACTTCCTCATATACCCTTTTCTTGATTTTAGGAGATCAATCTTGAAAAAACTATAACTCTGTAATTTCATAGCTCCAACTTCTGAAACTATGACCTGCAGTAGCCCCCTATCTCCTCTTTCTAATGCCACTAGTCTAATCAAAATTGGATTCTCCAAGAAATATTTATGCACAATATCCCAAGATGACCTAATTATATACCTTTTTCAAAGAGTAAACTTGTACCAAGCTCCACATGTCATTGTTTTGACCTTTGGACCTAAAGATGATATACATAAATCTCCAGGTCATTCTCCTTCTATAACTTCTTACGAAACTTCAATCTGATGCGCAGAAGGAAAGTTATGAGGATTTTCCCAAGGTCACATGTTTGGGATGTAATTCAGGAGCCTTCCAAAACCTTAAATGTATTGGATTGTCTCTCTGACAATATACTGAAACAAGATCTGAAATCTGGTCCCGAGATTCACTATGTTTTCTTCGCAAATTTGTTTTAATGTTAGAGTCTGAAACTTCATAGAAAAATAAATATATCAAATATTCCATGATGGCCTGTTTGAGATGGAATTCTAGATCTTGCAAAAACTGTAACTTCCTTAGATCATATGTCTGAAACTATAGCAAGACAAGATCTTAAATTTTGACTGAGGTTCAACTCAATTTCATATCAAATGGGTTTTGTTTTAACTTCCGAAACGTTGCAGAAAAATGTTATAGCGAAAATTCTATGATGGCCTGTTTGGAGTAGTGAAACCCTAGAACCCAAAGCTCTAATACCAAATGTTATGAAACCAACTCACAAAAAGGTAGAAAAGATAGATAAACACCTTCAAAACAAGCCTCTTCAAGGGGCCAACTTCTTTACATTACACAGATGAAAAATTCTTGGATGATAAAAATGACAAGACCTCCTTTCTATATATAGGAGTCTTAGGGGTCCTAACGTAATTAGAGCCGACATAACAGTAATAATGTAAGGGCACAACAATAACAATAGTGGGCTTCTATGGGGCACAATAATAATAATATGGGGGCTACATGAGCACAACAATATAATAAGGGGGTTTCACTAATAACAATAAGGGGTTACACAAGTAGTATAGGGACCTAACATTCATTTTCAACTAAAGCTTTGAAGACTTAAAACTTTTCAAGTGCTTCACCTTTATGTTTTAGTTAACCAATCCAGCACATTCTAGAAAAATCATGAATGAATAAAATGGAGTATTCTTCTCCATGAGGTGACTCTTTCCTTGTTGGTCCACACAATTTAGTATGAATGAGTTCAAGAGGCTTACTTCCTCATCCTCATTTGGCATTGAATTGAACTCTGGTTTTCCTACCAAATTGATATGGTTTGTAGATGGCATTTTCTAGGATGATGTTATGTGGGAGATCATGAACAACCTTGAGCCTGCATGATTTTCTTATTTGAGAAAATCTTAGATACCCCAATATTTTGTGCCATAACCAGTGCTCTTTCATTTTTCTTAGATAACATTGTTCTTGACCTCTGTTCTTAATATATAGATTGCTTGGAGTTCTTATACCTTTGATTATGGTATTTCCTGTGTTAAGATCACGAACCACACATTCTTTTGATCGAGACACAAATTGATTTCCTTTATCACACATTTGACTAACACTCAATAAGTTATGCTTTAAACCATCAACATACATAACATTTCCATCATTAACCTTTTCTTTTAGATGAACAAAACATTTATCCGTAATGACAGTTGGTGTGTCATTTCCAAAAGACACATTATTTTCATTTACTAAAGCATTATATGAAATGAGTTATTTGAACATTGTGTTGGGATTATGACACATGTTTGGCTCTATGGTATAGGTGTTGTCCTTGATGGCAACTCACTCAAATGGCAAGTCACAACTCAGGCACTTAGAATGGACGAAAATAAGCTAGATGTAGGTTCCTCTGAGCAAATTCACGTATACACGTGGGATCACCAATCAAAAGGTGCGTATACATATGCACACACATTCATGCAAAGAAAAGCATGTACATGTGGGAGAATTTATGTTTGGTCCATGGTATTTAGTCTGACATATTTGAACCTATGGTTTTGGTCCTTGGTATTGCATCCAAAGTGTTGAACCCAAGTATTAGGTCCCTAGTATTGATTCTCAATGGTTTTGGACCATGGTTTGGGTAAGGCCAAAGACTATAAAAAGGGAAGGAGATCATTTGGCAAGGGCATCGACTAAAGTATTGAATATATCAAGAGAAACAAGATCTAGAAAACTGGTGATTGGTTTATGTTGCATTACTGGACCTGAATCGAGGAGGAACCTGAGCACTAAAAGAAGGATAAGTTCTATTGATGGATCAAGATTTTAAGGCTTGAATAGTAGTATCATTGTGTGATTCTTGATCTGTTATAATTGGTGCATGATTAGATCTATAAATCTGATAATCTAGATATAACTGATGTCTGATTAAGTGAAAAGCAGGAAATTATCTTTTATAGATCTGTACACAGGTTCGGCACATCGAAGGCGCATATACACGCAGGTTCAGTGAGAGGAAATAGTGTATACGCTGGTTAGTCTTGGGACAGATGCGTATGTATGCAAGTTTCTCATTTTGAAGTAGCGTACGTATCATGAAAAATGCTATAGCTACTTTTGTTTATTGTTGCAGTGTTTTGGGTTTAGAATTGGTGTCTGGTTGCTATTACTATTTTCTTGTTACATCATTGTGAGAAGTGTTTGGTTGATTCTATTTTTAATTTGTACAAAGGAGATTTATTGATGTAGATACACTTGATGTTTGATTGATGATATTCATGGATCCAGTCTAAAAATTTATGAAACGTGGTCCCTGGAAGAAAAGAGAAGGTTGTAGCCTTTTGGCGGTTAGCACCTATGTACTAGTACCTCAGCTAGTACAAGAGCTAAGGGGGTTGTAGCTCCCTTCCAGGAGAAGGTAGAGAACGAGAGGAGGTTGTAGCCTTCTGCAGGTTGTAGCCTGCGACCTGGTATAAGACTGCACCAGTATAGAATCATTGTAAAAAGAAGTTTCTAATTGAAAGAAGTTAGAGACAAATTGCAACAGGTGGTTTTCACCCACATTGGGTTTCCACCTTATATCTTGTGTTCTAGTGTGTGACTTTCTACATTATTTTTATGTTCCTGGTTAATGTTTATATGATTCTGACATCAGCATCTGAAGAATAATTAAATTATAATTTATATGCTAGTTTCCTTAACTGAAGTTGCGTATATACGTTGGTTTCACTAACCTAAGTAGCGTATATAAATTTGTGAATGAATTGAAAAATAATTGACCTGATAATACTAATTCACCCCCCCTCTCAGTGTTATTTCCAACAATTGGTATCAGAGCAAGTCCTTTAGAAGAAGCTTGATTGCTTGAAGGAAGATCTATCATCATGAGCAACTACGAAAAGAAGGCATCGATCAGGCCACCAATTTTTGATGGGAGCAACTTTGTCTATTGGAAGGTAAGAATCACAGCCTATCTTCAATCTCTTGGTATAGAAGTTTGGGATATCATAGAAACAGGATACACATTTCGATCAGCAACTCCTACAGATATGGCTGGTAAAAAGCAATATGAAATGAATGCCAAGGTTGTCAATACTTTACTAGGGAGTCTATCTCAATCAGAATTCATCAAGGTTATGCAGCTCAAAGCTGCAAAAGAAATATGGGACAAGATCGTTCTGAGCTATTAAGGAGATGATCAGATAAAACGAGCTAAACTACAAACTCTCAAAATTCAATATGAAAATCTCAGAATGCACAATGATGAAAGCATGGCTAACTATTTCCTACGTATATATGAGATTGTTAATTGTATGAAAAACTTGGGTGAAGAAATAAAAGAAGTCGTTCTGGTTGAAAACGTTCTAAGATCTTTGTCTCCTAAGTTTGATTCAAAAGTTTCTGCCATAGAAGAAAAGAAAAAACTACAGAGCATTACCATGTCACAGTTGCACGGAATCCTAACTACTTATGAAATGAGAAAAGGTGGACCATTAGACAGGAGAGAAGCTGCATTCAAAGCCTCAAGAAAAGGAGATCACAATGAGTCAGGACATATGTCAGAAGAAGAGGAAGAATCAAATTTTGTCGAAAACCTTCAACGGGGAACTGGAAGATTCAGAGATAAGCTACCTTTCAAATGCTTTGCTTGTGGAAGAGTCGGTCACTATGTTGCCAAGTGTCCTCATAAAGATAAAGGTAAGGAACCAGTTAGATGGAACAGAAAATAGGATGTAAGTAAAAAGATCTATTATACTCATGAAGATAGTGATGGACTTTCAAATAGTGATGAAAATGAACAAGGTAATGATGATAGACTTTCAATGGCCTTTGAAGATGATGATTTCTTGGATGCTATAAATGAAGGTGGTCTTTATGAAAAAATTTCTAAACTTAAAATTTGTTTAGAAGAAAAGAATATGATCATAGATACTCTGACATTCCAACTTGCTGAAAGAGATAAACGAAATGAAGAGTTAGAATGTGAAATTGTGGGACTTAGAAAAGAAATTGAGAGAACAAAATCCCTTAATCTTATATTTTCTAAAGGATTTGAAACATTAGATGAAATTATCAAAGTGTAGTGTTCTCCTCTAATCAAGATAGGTCTCGGATACTCTGAAGAAGCGCCTCAAGCACAGAAACAAGAACTAAAGCCATCCACCTCCAAAAGTTATCTTGATATAGAAAGGAAAAATGAATAGGTTGACAATCGACAACAAAAGTATAATGGGGATCACCAGTTAAATCCAGGACAATTTGCTTCAAGAATGAACAAAGATTACCAAGTAAATTGGGGGAAATCTACTTCAAGGATGAACAAAAGCTTCAACCAATCACGGGTAAATCATTCCCAATTTTCCTCAAGAATGGATGTCAATAGAAACTACAATCATTTGGTTGGTAGGTTTGATAATCGCAGGAATTTCTTCAGTGGCCAATGTTTCTCTTTTCATAACTTTGGTCACAAAGCTACTTAATGTGTTTCCTACAAGACCATCATGACTAGGGAAGCTCAAAAACAAAGGAGTATGACTGGGATCATGAAAAGGACCTACAATAACTTTTATGCTCTTGAAAATGAAATAGAATGTTCTATTTGTAACAACTTCGGTCAAGAAGACTCTGAATGCAGGAGTAGGTCTTGGAAAACAACTTAGAAGGAGCGAGCTTCATTTAGTCCCAAAACATGGAGAAAGAAAGAACCACAACCAGAAATATGTGGGATAGCCTTATATGCAGAAGGACAGGAAAATTAGTGGTACATCAACAGTGGATGCTCGAAACATATGACAGGTGATAAAGAAAAACTTTAGTCATATAGTGCCTTAGAAAATGAAAAGAATGTGTCATTTGGAAATGACACCCAGCATTCATAAAAGGTAAGGGTTTTGTTTGTTTGAAAGAGAAGGCCAAAGCTGGAAATGTTATGTATGTTGATGGCTTAAAGCATAATCTATTGAGTGTCAGTCAAATGTGAGATCAAGGAACTAAGGTAATATTTCGATCAAATGGGTGTATTTTTCATGAGCTTGATACAAGAAAAACAGTGATCAAAGGCATAAGAAATCTAAATAATTTATACGTATTCAAAGGAGGACAACAACAATGCTATCTAAGCAAGAATGATGAACACTAGCTATGGCACAAAAGATTGGGGCATCTAAGCTTATCTCAGATAAGGAAAGCATGCAAATATCAGGTGGTTCGTGATATTCCTGACATTATAATTCCAGACAATACAATATGCAGATCATGTAATTTTGGTAAACAAACCAGAACTAATTTCCCTGAAAAGGAAGGATCAGCTAGCAGGCCACTTGAACTTGTCCATACTAATATATATGGTCCAATTAGGAATAGGTCACCTCGAGGAGAAGAGTACTTAATATTGTTCATTGACGACCTTTTAAGGATGTGTTGGATAGGACTCATGAAGTATAAATATGAAGCTTTCAAAAAGTTCAAACCATTCAAAGCCTTGGTTGAAAATGAATCAGATCACAGAATCAAATTCCTCAGATCTAATTGAGGAGGGGAATTTACCTGAGATGAATTTTTCGATTTTTGTGAAGAACATGGAATAAGAAGGGAATTCTCTACTGCAAGGACTCCTCAACAAAATGGAGTAGTGGAAAGGATGAACAGAACGGTTCAACAAATGGCTCATGCTATGCTTGATGAGTGTGGAACTCCTGCGGCCTTCTTGGGTGAAGCCGCATTTGCTGCAGTTACTATTCTTAACAAGACAAACATTTGGGTAAACATCACTCAGATGCCTCATGAACTTTGGTATGGTAAGACTCCCAGAGTAAAATACTTCAAAATTTTTGGAAGCAAATGCTACATCAAAAGGACTGATGAAAACCTTGGCAAGTTTGAACCTAGAACAGACGAAGGCATTCTCCTTGGTTACTCTCCCCATAGCAAAGAATATAAGTGTTACAATAAAATACTTGGAAAAATTGTTGAAAGTATTGATGTGGTGGTTGATGAAGAAGGAAACACTCCTAGGCAAGTAAAATCTGAAAATTTCGAAGATGATGAGGACTATCCTTCAACATCTAATCAGATTCATGATGAAGAAGAAACCCATGAGGCACTAGAAGAACGGATAAGGATAGAAGAAAAGACTCCATCCAGAGATGTCCAGAAGAACCATCCAGAGACTCAAATTTTGGGACAGAAAGAGGTGGTGTACAAACAAGAAGAAGTATTTCTCAAGCTTCAAGCTATCTAGCACTGCTCTCCTCGACTGAACCACAAAATATAAGTGAAGCATGTAAAGACGAATGTTGGGTCAAGGCCATGGATGAAGAACTTGAGCAGATCGAAAATAATAACACTTGGGAGTTGGTTCCTAGACTGAAAGATAAGAATGTCATAGGGACAAAATGGATATTCAAAAACAAGCTGAATGAGAATGGAGAAGTTATCAGAACAATGCAAGACTTGTTTGTAAAGGGTATGCTCAACAAGAAGGTATAGACTTTGAAGAAACTTTTGCACCAGTTGCTAGACTTGTGGCAATAAGAATGTTCCTTGTGCTTTCTAACTTTCAGAAGTTCAAAGTTTCAAATGGATGTGAAATCAGCCTTTTTAAATGGGGACTTAGAGGAAGAAGTGTATATTGAGCAACCAAAAGGATTTATCCTTGGAAATGATCCAAAACTTGTATGCAAACTTAAGAAGGTACTCTATGGTATTAAATAGGCTCCAAGGGCTTGGTATTATCGTCTGGAAAAATACCTCCATCAACAAAGTTTCTCAAAAGGATCAGCAGATAGCAATCTATATATAAAAATTGATAATGATAAATTGCTAATACTTGTTGTATGTTGATGATATCATCTTTGGCAGCAATGAAGAAGTCATGAGTCAAAACTTTTCTTTGGTGATGCAGAAAGAATTTGAAATGTCCTTGCTTGGTGAGATGACATATTTCGTTGGTTTACAAATCCAACAAAATAAAGACTGTATCTTTTTATCACAAACCAAGTACTTAAAGTAGATCTTGAAGAAATATGGCATGGAAGATTTGAAACTGGTATGTACCCCTATGGTAACAGGATGCAGTCTCAACACTAATGATGAAATAGTAGCAGTACATCAACCAACCTATAGATCCATGATTAGTAGTTTGCTCTATCTGATAGGTACTCGGCTAGACATCATGCATGCAATGGGAATAGTTGGAAGGTTTCAGGAAAATCCAAAGGAAGCACACCTTCAGGCACTTAAGAGGATTTTCAAATATCTTCAAGGAACGCAAAACTATGGCTTATGGTATCCTAGAGATGCAGATCTCACACGTCATGCATATACAAATGAAGATTGAGCAGGAAGCGTGGATGAAAGGAAAAGCACTAGTGGTGGTGAATTCTTTATGGGTTCCAAATTAGTATCTTGGTTCAGCAAGAAACAAAGTTCAATTGCTTTATCTACAGCTGAAGCAGAATATGTGGTTGTTGCATCTTGCTGCACACAAGTCCTTTGGATGATGCAAACTTTGCAAGATTTTCAAATCACTTGTACTCCACCTATCTCCATCTTCTGTGATAATACAAGTGCAATCAGTATTTCAAAGAATCTTCTCATGCATTCAAAGACTAAGCACATACCTATGAAGTACCATTTTCTCTGGGAACAAGTGCTTGAACAAAAAGTCAAATTGGAGTATGTTCCCTCTAAGGAACAAGTTCCTAATATACTCACCAAACCACTGCCCGGGGAGACATTTGAATACCTCAGACGGAAGTTGGGGGTAGTTGATGCATCATCTTGTTGTTGAATCTTGTCTGTTTCAGAAGAAAAATGGTTGTACGCGAGTTTCATGAGTAGGATCCAGGTACATACGCCAGTTTATGAAGATACAGTTGTGTATATGTTGGTTTGAAGACAAACAGTGGGCCAGGCTCAGGATGAAAAGAGTCTGATATGAGTCTAACAGAGACCATCTGGCACAAGTTCAAGGGGAGCATATGTTCTTCTAATAATGCATTGTTGGCATTATCTTAGAAGATCTTGGGTTAGATTCATAGTTGTTTTGGTTTTAGGTGGAATAGGTGCAGAGGGAGAACATGGTTGCTGGTCTGAATGATGACTGGCAGATGTTGCTGATGATAGTTTTTGATAACTATCATAGTCTTGCTATAGATATTTCATCTCTATGTCATGTATTTATTTTCTTATCAAGGTCATGTAATGGCCTATCTTGGTTTCCCCACTATGCCTGGGATGGATGAAGTAACGTTCTTGTTTTATCATGTGTAAATTCTTGATGTATCCCCACTTGGTTGGGTGGAAGAGTCAATATTGGTATATTCCCACTTGGTTGGGAGATGGATGTATGTATGAGTCTATAGTGATAGGAAGGTCATTTATGATGTATAAAGTCATGTTTCTTTTGAAGAACATCTTCTTGCAGACCTTGCCTACAATCAGGGGGGAGCATAGCAGAACAAAGAATTCAGCATGTACTCAGGGGGAGCATAACCCTTTGCCCTTGATGTCAAAGGGGGAGGATGATTTTGAGTGACTTAGAGTTGCCATCAAGTCCAAAGGGGGAGATTGTTGGCATTATGACATAGGTTTGGCTCTATGCCACAGGTGTTGTCCTTGATGGCAACTCACTAAAATGGCAAGTCACAGCTCAGGCACTCAGAATGGAAGAAAATAAGGTATACATAGGTTCCTCTCAGCAAAGTCACATATACACGTGGGATCACTTATCAAAAGGCTCGTATACATATGCACGCACATTCATGCAAAGAAAAGCGCGTACATGTGCGAGAATTTATGTTTGGTCCATGGTATTTAGCCCGACATATTTGAAACTATGGTTTTGGTCCTTGGTATTGCATCCAAAGTGTTGAACCCAAGTATTAGGTCCCTAGTATTGATTCTCAATGGTTTTGGACCATGGTTTGAGTAAGGCCTAAGACTATAAAAAGGGAAGGAGATCATTTGGCAAGGGCATCGACTAAAGTATTGAATATCTCAAGAGAAGAAAGATCTAGAAAACTGGTGATTGGTTTATCTTGCATTATTGGACTTGAGCCAAGGAGGAACCTGAGCGCTAAAAGATGGATAAGTTCTATTGATGGATCAAGATTTTAAGGGTTGAATAGTAGTATCATTATGTGATTCTTGATCTATTATAATTGGTGAATGATTAGATCTATAAATCTAATAATCTGGATATAACTGATGTCTAATTAAGTGAAAAGTAGGAAATTATCTTTTATAGATATGTACGTAGGTTCGGCACATTGGAGGCATGTATACACGCAGGTTCAGTGAGAGGAAATAGTGTATACGCTGGTTAGTCTTGAGATAGATTCATATCTACGCAGGTTTCTCATTTTGAAGTAGCGTACGTCTCATGAAAATGGTTTAGTTGCTTCTGTTTATTGCTGCAGTGTTTTGGGTTCAGAATTTGTGTCTAGTTACTATTACTGTTTTTTGGTTACAGCATTCTGAGAAGTGTTTGTTTGATTCTATTTTGGTTTGTACAAAGGAGATTGATTGATGCAGATACACTTGATGTTTGATTGATGATATTCATGGATCTAGTCTGAAAATTTATGAAATGTGGTCCCTGGAAGAAAAGAGAAGGTTTTAGCCTTCTGTAGGTCAGCACCTATGTACTAGTTCCTCAGCTAGAACAAGAGCTAAGGGGGTTGTTGCTCCCTTCCAGGAGAAGCTAGAGAATAAGAGAAGGTTGTAGCCTTTTGTAGGTTGCAACCTACGTACTGGTATAAGACAGCACCAGTACAGAATCATTGTAAAAAGAAGTTTCTAATTGAAAGAAGATAGAGACAAATTGCAGCAGGTGGTTTTCACCCACATTGGGTTTCCACCTTATATCTTGTGTTCTTGTGTGTGACTATCTGCATTATTTTTCTGTTCCTAGTTAATGTTTATATGGTTCTAACATCAGAATCTGAAGAATAATTAAATTATAAGTTATATGCTAGTTTCCTTAACTGAAGTTGCATATATACATTGGTTTCGCTAACCTAAGTAGCGTATACAAATCTATGTATGAATTGAGAAATAATTGACCTAATAATACTGATTCACCCCCCTCTCAGTATTATTTCTAACACATTGACTATCAATGTACCACTGATTGTATTGTCCTTCTACAAATAGAGCTATGCCACATCTTTTTACCTGTAATTCCTTATTTTTCCATACCTTGGAGCTTGATGATGTTTTCTCATTTTGATATGTTGGCCGAAATTTTCTCCTACATTGAGATTCTTCATGACCAATGTTGTTGCAAAATGAACATTCAATTTCAGCCTCAAGAGGTGAAAAGTTGTTATAAGAGCTCTTCTTGATTCTTGTCGCGCTCCTTTGTTTTCTTGCTTCTGTAGTCATGATAGTTTTGTAAGAAACACATTGAGCAGTGTTATGACTGAAGTTATAGCGTGAAAAGGATTGTCCATTAAACAATAAATTTATTTGATCATAAAATCCTTTGGTGTTGTTCACCTTTAACATACTTACTGATCAAACATGAACTATTACCTCAAAATGGGTACTCGAGCCCAAAAATAAAAAGTGTTGATTTTGCATCACATTTTTTAAGAGTAAAACTTCAATATTTTTTAAAAATACCAGTAAAAAACAATAAATGTCATTTTGTTTGGTGCAAAAAACACCTTGAAATCGAAATGTGTTGATGTCAGAATAACGTCCTTTTTTCAAGGTACGTTTTCAACAATTTTTAATGATGACATTAAAAATAAAATATCATGACTCTGAATTTTTTTTAATTTCCAATGATTTTCAAGCATGAGATTAACAATAAAATATCACGTCTTTGAATATCCTTAAAATTCCAATGATTTTGTAGCATAACATTAAATTTAAAATATCACTTCTTTAAGAAACCTTAAATTTCCAACAATTTTCAAGCATGATGCTAAGAAAAAATATTTATAACTATATTCAACCACAACAATAAAGATAAAATATCACGACTTAGAAAAGCATTAAATTCTTGCAAATTTTCAACCATGGAATTAAAACCAAAGATTATGGCCCTAAAACAATCTTAAATTTTGAAAATATTTCAAGCGTGACATTATGGAAAAAAAATATGACTAAAAAAACTTAAAAAATGAAAACCTGAATGAAAGAGTTATTATACCAAGTGTAATTTTTTTAAAATGCTAAATGTACAACAATTTTAAAATCTTAGCCTAAGACAACTTGATACATTGCAAAAAAAAGTTAAAAATCAACTATTAAATTGACACACAGTGTAGGTGAGCTCAACCCATTGTAATGAAAATGTAAAGACCAACCATGAAATTAACACATTGGAGGGCAGACTCGATTCATTATAACGAAAGATTTAAATCTATCAAATTGCACATAATGGAAAGAGGTTGCTAGACAAGAATCGACATGGACCCT
>APFE030953074.1:107943-125911 GCA_000404065.3 Pinus taeda | reverse complement strand
CCCTCCGACCCCATCCCCTCGCTCCCTTCGTGGTCGTCCCCTCTCCCCTCCCCCGCTTCGCTCCCATCTTTGTTGATCCCCCTCCACTCGCCACTCGGCCCTCCTCGCCCACACAGGCATGCTCAGAATCTAAGCAAGTGAGGGAGCTGTGCTGGGGGCGTGGACGGGTGAAGGGGCTGGCTAGGTGCCCAGACGGGTGGGGATGGTCGTGTGCGGTTGGGGGATACGGGTCTGGAGGAGGGGGAGGGGACGGGAATCGACCTGCAGCCTCTTAGTCGTTGGCTGGGGGCCTGGGCAAGTGGGGAGGGTCAGGTGGAGATAGGAGGGTTGAGTGGGGAGTGGGGTCGAGTGTGAGTTGGGGGACGGGGGGGCAGAGGTTGAGGGGCAGGGAGAGGGGATGATAGGGCAGGTGGGGAGAGGGAGCGTGGGTGGTGAGGGGAGTGGGGGAAGGGACATGGGAGAAGGGTGGCGAGGGTAGGGGGAGCAAATTTTCTTATGTTTTAATTTCAAATTTTAATTTAATTAATTTTTTAATGTTTGAATTTTTTTTAGTGCTTGATTTTTATTATAATTTATTTATTTATTTTTATTTTGTTTTATGTTAATTCTTTATTTTTATTTTTATTTAAAAAATTCTTAATTTATTCTATTTTATTTATTTTACTTTGTTTATTTTTTATTTATTGTTCAGTTTCCGTTAATATTTATTAATTTTTATTTTAGTTAATTTTTTATTTTTCTGTACAATTTTATATGTTTTTTGTTTTTTTCTTTTTTCTTTTTTGTATATCTTTTTGTATTGTATTATTTTTTTGGTCATTTTTTTTATTTTTATTTTCAAGTTTTATTACTAACATGAAAATGACCAACATTTAAAAAAAATATTCACAGTGAATTCATTAGAAAATTTAAAATGTAAAAAGTAAGTCCTTTAAACAAAAAGGGTTGATGCTCATCAACACTTTTAAAAATAAAGATGAAAATCAGTAAAAAAAAAATGTTCACACTTGATACATAAAAAAATTTAAAGTGTCAAAAATAAGCCCTCTAAACAAATGTGTTGATGTTGCATCAACACTTCTCAAAATCAGCATGAAAATCACTAACATTTAAAAAAATAATTCATACTTGATATATATATATATATAATTATAATTAAGAAAAATTAAATAATAATGCAATTTTTAAAGTTAAATAAAAAATAAAAACATCATTTTAAAAAAAGGTAAATAATTACAAAAAAAATGAAATTAATGGAAAAAAAATATAGATTTAAAATTTTAAATTTAAAAAACAAAAAAAAATTAAAAAAATTAAATATAAAAAAAATGCTATGGATCGCAAGCCCCCTCCTCCCCTCTCTTCCCCCTCTCTACCCCCTTCGCTTTCCCACATGACCCTCTCCTCCCCTCTTCCCTGCCCCTCCTTCCCTCCGACCCCATCCCCTCTGTCAAGACCTGCAATTCGTGCGACGGGCAGGGCAACTCAACCATGCGAAGTGCGTGCGAAACGTGAAACAAAATGAACCTTGGGCAAGTTTATAAGGTTTTGGGCGAGTTGAGGGGGTGGTCCCATGAGTTGGGCGGGCTGACCATCCTCCAGGCAAGACAACACATTATGAACGAGTCGGCCGGGCGTTTGGTGTGGGTCTGCCGGGTGACACAACCCGCCACCCGCCCGTATATATTGGAGGGCGTTCGGAGGAAAACAACCATCGAACATTCGATCAACAAGTTCGAACAAAGAGTTCTGAAGTGCGTGGATGAGCCCGTACGACGGGCGGAACTCGGGTGAGAACTCGTTCAGAAAAGTCATTCAAGAAAATCGTTCGGACGGTCGTTCGGGAAACTCGTTCGGACAGTCATTCAGGAAAGTTGTTCGAGAAACTCGTTCGGACAGTCGTTCAAAAAACTCGTTCGGACAGTCGTTCGAGAAAATCATTTAGACAATCGTTTGGGAAACTCGTTCGGATAGTCGTTCAGGAAAGTCGTTCGAGAAACTCGTTCGGATAGTCGTTCAGAAAACTCGTTCGGGTAGTCGTTCGAGAAAGTCGTTCAGAAAGGTCGTTCACGCAAGTCGTTCGGACAATCATTCGAGCAGGTCATTCAGGCAGGTCGTTCAGACAGTCGTTCGGGCAGGTCATTCAGGCAGGTCGTTCGGACAGTCGTTTGGTCAAGTCGTTCGGGAGGTCGTTAGGGCGACCCGGGCGAGGTCGTGTGGTGACCTGGGTGAGGACGTTCGGGTGACCCTGGCGAGGTTGTGTGGCGACCCGGATGAGGTCGTTCAGGCGAACCGGGTGAAGTCGTGTGGCAACCTGGGTGAAGTCGTGCGGCGACTTGGACGAAGGTGAACGGGTGGATGTGCGGACGAGCAGCCGGGTGAGGACGCGCCGTGCACGACGAAACGGTGAAATGTTGAGATTATGAACGAAGGTGTGTCTCGGTTGGAGGCACCTGTGTGTTGTGACTTGGAGGCGCGCCCAAGTTGGGAAAATGACATAATGATGGGACGAGGTGAACGAAGGGTTGGTGAGTCGTGCGGCGACTGTGTGGAGGTGCCGACGAGCTGGGCAACTAAGTTTGCTGAAGTTGTGAAAAATTGGCTTAGTGTAAATTTGGGGTTTCCCAAGATTTAACTTGTGAATTGTAAAAATTGAAGATGATATAATATATTGTTGGGCAGACTCATATTGCAGGGAGTTACCCCTCCCTTTATACTGTTGCATTTCTCTTATATAATGCTATTGATAATGAATGTGTATGGGTGTTCATTGGTATAAAGGCACATAACATAATAATACTTGGTTGAGAATCACAAACTAAGTAGGAGAAAGTGAATTTAGGCCTAGTCCATGTGCACGAGTATTGTTAAAAAGAAAGTGTTCAGTGGTGCCGCACCTCGCCAGCACGGTTGAAAGACCACCGCCGTTGTTGGCATCGTGACAGTTGGTATCAAGGCTGGTGAAGCTTGCGGATGAAAGCTGATACACAACTTGAGAGTTGGGTTGAGCAGGTTGCTCGTGACAGTGGAAACAAGTACTTGCACGTGAAGGAAGCTAGTTTCACATCAAGTGGAATAAGGGTCGGTTCATGGTTGCAAGGGACTTGGTGAAGCTGGTGAAGGTTGGAACCGGGTGTCGTAGAGTTGGGCAGGCGGTACTACGTGCTGGTCATACGATTTGGGCACTTGTCAGGTGGGCAAGTGGGACTGCGTGTGGGCAGGTATACACGGTTTGGGTGTCTGTCGACCAAACGAAGTATGAACTGGGGAAGACGAAGTACAAGGCATGGTAGGTTTGGAAGAATGTGAAGGGAAGCTCTTGCTTACCTTATACAGGTTGAAGCAGATGAAAAAGGAGAATCCCCGTATTCGATAAAAGCTTGCAGTCTTGGAAAAGAATGTTGAAGAAGAGCTTCTTCAACTTGGATGGACAATGGAGCAAGGTGAAGTTGCAGATTGTACAAACAAGGAAGAGGAAGCCTTGATAGTTGAAGATGTTGCAGACATGATCATGATGCAGGATGAGCTTGAGATTGATCAAGTTGGACCAGGATCGTGCAGTTTGCAGACATGTATGGATGGGGGTACTCTCATGGAGGAACCTCATGATGATGATGAAGTAAGTATTGATACTTGTGTTTCACTTGAGCATTTGGTAGACGAACCGTGTGCAGGGATGGGCAAAGCTAGTTTGTCGATGCTAGGGAGCATCTTACCATGGATGACTATGATGAGACCTTGTATGGAGAAGCAAGGATTGTTGACTGTTGCAGGACTTGTTGGGGTTGTTTGTGACCTTGTGGTGGAAGGTACAAAGTCCCGTGACAAGGGTGGAACTTGATGATCATTGTGGACGAATGAGTCATGCTTTAGCCACATGGCTAAGTGCCCAGCATGACTCATGGACAGATTGGGGGGCGCACACTTGAGTTGCTTGGGTGGACTTCTCATGGCCGAGACCAAGAGCGAGTCTTGGTGGACACTTTGGTGGAGGAGCTATGATGGAGAGACTCATGTGATGATGATATGGTTGGGTGACCGAGTTCACTAGACCGAAGATTGCATCTTGGATAGGGATGACCGATTGTTGTGATGGGTCTACTTGGTTGGACTACATGGAAAACTTAGTCATGGACATCAGGTTGGAGACATGGAGCATGGTAGTCTTATGTAGGGACATTGTGTGGGAGCACTTATAGAGATGTGACTTATGGACATCCAATGAGGAGTGCCAAAGCAGGTATGTTGTGCAAATGGATTTGCTAGTGTGACATGGAGATGTTTTACTTATGAGCCGACGGAGAGGTTGTGCACTCTTGTACAACAAGACCATGGACTTGGATGGAGCTGTGAGCAGACTATGGAGCATTCTTACTACATGGAGAGTTGAGGCATCTTGCAGAGACCTTTGGGACAAGACTTGTATGCTTGCTGAGATGTTGGTTGGGGATGGTTTATGGAGCTCATGATGACATGAGGTTGTTGTGACTTTTGGGGACTTCATATATGGTGGACTTAGAGGATCTGATGCATTGAGGAGCTGAGGTCAGAGACTTTGATGCAGGATGGGGTGCATACTTTCAAGTACATGTATGGGAATTGCTTGAAAGAGTGACTTGATGTAGAGGATCGATATGAGACACTTTGGAGTGATGGAGTTACGATGATGATGATACCTTGGTGGCAACACTTGAGTATGGGTTGAGCCAAGACTCAACTAGCTTGGATAGCATGTTGCAGATGAGATGAGGGATACTTCATGGACCTGAGCATGGATTACTTGTATGGATATGAATTCTTGATCGAGTTCAGGATGTGACAAGGATGTTCTGAGAAATGACTGATGGTGGCATGAGGATGTGCATTCTCATGGTTTGAGCGTGACAGTTGGACTGGCCATCCAACTAGTTCAGACATGGGAGTTAACAGTGTGAAGAGATGTGTTGCCATTATGTTGGAGTATCATGGCAGCAGTTCACATGGGATGACACATGATGAGATCGACACGAGATGTTGTAGTGGGCATGTAGCTTGAGATGCAGGGACCAACCTTCCACGATGGAGAGCAGCATGTGGAGATTGTGACAGGGTGGTCGATGGTCATGGATTGAGATGATTTCTGATGTATGACATACCGATGGGGTGTATACCTTGGTATGGATGATCTTGGTGACAGATGGCTGCCAGGATGAGATATTGTCGAGGACGACAATGACTTCCAGTGGGGGAGGATGTCAGGACCTGCGGTTCGTGCGACGGGCAGGGCAACTCCACCATGCGAAGTGTGTGCAAAACGTGAAACAAAATGAACCTTGGGCGAGTTTATAAGGTGTTGGGCGAGTTGAGGGGGCAGTCCCATGAGTTGGGCGGGCTGACCATCCTCTGGGCAAGACAACACATTATGAATGAGTCGGCCGAGCGTTTGGTGTGGGTCGGCCAGGTGACACAACCGACCACCCGCTCGTATATATTGGAGGGCATTTGGAGGCAAACAACCATCGAGCATTCGATCAACAAGTTCGAACAAAGAGTTCTGAAGTGCGTGGATGAGCCCACGCAACGAGCGGAACTCGGGTGAGAACTCGTTCAGAAAAGTCGTTCTTGAAAATAGTTCAAACGATCGTTCGGGAAACTCGTTCGGACAGTCGTTCAGGAAAGTTGTTCGAGAAACTCATTCGGACAGTCATTCAGAAAACTCGTTCGAACAGTCGTTTAGGAAAATTGTTCGGACGGTCATTTGGGAAAATCGTTCGGACAGTCATTCAGGAAAGTCATTCAGGAAACTCGTTCGGACAGTCGTTCAGAAAACTCGTTCGGGCAGTTGTTCGGGAAAGTCGTCCAGAAAGGTCGTTCAGGCAGGTCGTTCGGACAGTCGTTCAGGCAGGTCGTTCGGACAGTCGTTCGGGCAAGTCGTTCGGGAGGTCGTTCGGGCGACCAGGGCGAGGTCGTGTGGCGACCCGGGTGAGGTCATTTGGGTGACCCGGGCGAGGTCGTGTGGCAACCCGGGTGAGGTTGTTCGGGCGAACCGGGTGAAGTCATGGGGCGACCTAGGTGAAGTCATGCGGCGACTTGGGCGAAGGTGAACGGGTGGATGTACAGATGGGCGGCCGGGTGAGGGCGCGCCGTGCACGATGAAGCGGTGAAGTTTTGAGATTGTGAATGAAGGTGTGTCTCGGTTGGAGGCGCCCGTGTGTGGCGACTTGGAGGTGCGCCCGAGTTGGGCAAATGACACAACGGTGCGACGAGATGAACGAAGGGTTGGTGAGTCGTGCGGCGACCGTCCGGAGGTGCCGATGAGCTAGGTAGCCGAGTTTGCCGAAGTTGTGAAAAATTGGCTAAGTGTAAATTTGGGGTTTCCCAAGATTTAACTTGTGCATTGTAAAAATTGAAGATGATATAATATATTGTTAGGCAGACTCATATTGCAGGGAGTTGCCCTCCCTTTATACTGTTGCATTTATCTTATATAATGTTGTTGATAATGAATGTGTATGGGTGTTCATTGGTATAAAGGCACATAACATAATAATACTTGGTTGAGAATCACAAAATAAGTAGGAGAAAGTGAATTTAGGCGTAGTCCATGTGCATGAGTATTGTTAAAAATAAAGTGTTCAGTGGTGTCGCACCTCACCGGCACGGTTGAAAGACCACCGCCGTCGTTGGCATCGTGAAACCCTCCCTCCATTCGTGTTCATCCCCTCTCCCCTGCCCCCCTTCACTCCCGTCTTTGTTGATCCCCCTCCACTCGCCACTCGGTCCTCCTCGCCCACACAGGCATGCTCAGAACCTAGGCAAGTGAGGGGGCTGTGTTGGGGGCGTGGACGGGTGAAGGGGCTGGCTAAGTGCCCAGATGGGTGGGGATGGTCGTGTGCGGTTGGGGGATACGGGTTTGGGAGAGGGGGAGGGAGGGCCGGTGGAGATAGAGTTCAGTGGGGAGGGGGGTTGGTGCAGTTGGGGGATGGGGTGGGGAGGGAGGTCTAAGGAGGGGAGAGGGGATGATAGAGGGTCAGGTGGGGAGATGGAAAGGGTGGGAGTGGTGAGGGAAAGAGGGGGAAAGCGAGAGGGAGAAAGGTGGCGAGGTGGGGAGCAAATTTATATTGTGTTTAATTTCAACTTATTTGTAATTTAAAATTTTTTTTAAAATGTTTGAAATGTTTTTAGTTGCTTTGATTTTTTATAATAATTATTATTTATTTTTGATTATTTTTTTTCTTTTATGTCTTTCTTTATTTTTAAATTTCAATTAGAAAAAAAATTCTTAATTTTTATTTTATTTAATTTTATTCATTTTTTTTATATATTAATTTCATTTTCCGTTAATTTTAAATTGATTTTTTATTTTAGTTATTTGATTTTCTGGTAAAATTTTAAATGTTTTGTTTTCTTTTGGTTGTTTTTTCTTTTTGTATATCTTGTATTGTATTATTTTTTTGGTCATGTTTTTTATTTTTATTTTCAAGTTTTATTACTAACATGAAAATGACCAACATTTAAAACAAATATTCATAGTGAATTCATTAGAAAATTTAAAATGTGAAAAGTAAGTCCTTTAAAAAAAAGGGTTGATGCTCATCATCACTTCTAAAAATAAAGATGAAAATCAGTAAAAGAAAAAATTTTCACACTTGATACATAAAAAAAATTGAAGTGTCAAAAATAAGCCCTCTAAAAAAATGTGTTGATGTTGCATCAACACTTCTCAAAATCAGCATGAAAATCAGTAACATTTAAAAAAATAATTCATACATGATACATAAGAAAATTTAAAGTGGAAAAAATATGGTCCAAAAAAAGGTGTATTCTAAATCACCATTTTTGAAAATCGAGTGATGTTTTGCTACCTCAAAAAACAGGTACTAGGTCATTTTCTTGTTTGATAGGTAACTATGTTCTTTTGGTTAGTGCTTCTATTGATGTTCATCCTTGGAGTAAAATTAGCATGATTTACTTATGGAGTACATTTAGGCTTTTACTAATGATTGACACATTGTTGATTGGTTTTTGTTGCATTAAAATAGGCTTCTAGTGATGGTTGAATGCTTTTCAGGTTGGGATATTTCTCCAGTGTATTAAAGACTAGTCTTTATAAGAGGAGAACACTGAACCTTGATGATTTCATCTAAGATTTCTTATGCTTTAGCAAATCTAAGATTCAAATATTTTGTCTTCTCAAGTTCCTTTCTTAGACCCACTACTTCGGACTCTAATTTTTCATTGTGCTTTTCCTTTTCCGTGAGTTGATGTGTCAAAGTGTCTATGACTATATTCTTTTCTTCCAAGCAAATTTTTAATTGAGTGATTTCTTCAAGAAAATCTTCTTCTTGTAAGTCATCCATGAACTTATCATTTTCATAAGCCATGAGTAGTTTAATATCTTGCTCAGATTCATCTTCATCACTATTAGACAGGCCATCACTATGTTCATGAGTATAATAACTTCTTCTATTAAAAAATTGTTTCCTATTGCCTTTAACAAAATCCTTTCCTTTGTCATGGTTATATTTATGAGGGCATTTAGCAACATAATGGACAACTCTACCACAAGAAAAACAGTTGAAGGGAATCTTACCTTTGAATCTTTCGATACCCAGTTGAAGTTTCTTCACAAAGTTTACCTTGTCTTCTTTTGATATATATCATGATTCCTTGAGATCTTCCTTTTCTTTTACCTTTGCAGAGGCTTTGAAAGCAGCTTCTCTGATTTCTGACGGACCTTATTTCCTCATTTCAAAGGCAGTTAAAATTCCATGAGGCTGAATAATAGTAAAAGATTGTAGATCCTGCTTCTCTTCAATGTCAGATACTTTTGACTCAAATTTAGAAGATAGATATCTTAAAATTTTCTCTACTATAGTAGCCTCTTTTATTTCTTCACCTAGATTCTTCATATGATTTACAATCTCATCTACTCGTAAAAGGTAACTAGCAATACTTTCATCATGATGCATCTTCAGAGTTTCATATTGAATTATGAGAGTTTGGAGCTTAGCACGTTTTACCTGGGAGTCTCCTTCATAGCTCTGAATGATTTTGTCCCATATATCTTTGGTTGTGTTGAGCTACATGACTTTGATGAATTCTAATTCTGATAGACTTCCCAATAATGCATTAACAGCTTTGGTATTAGTTTCATATGATTTCTTTTCTGCTAGATTTGTGGGGAATGCTACTAGATATTGGTATCCTCCTTCCATATTTTCCCAAACATGAGCTTCAGCTGATCGAAGATAGGCTCTAGTTCTTATATTCCAATATGTGAAGTTATTTCCATCAAAAATTGGTGGTCTGATAGATCCCATTCCTTCGTGATTATTCATCATGAGATATCTTCCTTTAAGGGATCAACCTTCTTCTGAAGGACCTAGCTCTGATACCAATTGTTTGGAAAAATACTGAGAGGCGGGGTAAACCAGCTCACAAAAAGATAGAAAAGAAATATAAACGCCTTAGAATTTAGCATCTTTGAGTGGGCAACCTCCTTTACATTACACAATGAAAAATTCTTGGATGATACAAATGACAAGACCTCCTTTCTATATATAGGAGTCTAAGGGGTCATAATATAATCAGAGTTGACGTAACAATAATAAAAATATGGGTACCACATGGGCACAACAATATAATAAGGGGGTTGCACTAATAACAATAAGGGGTTACAATAGTAGCATAGGGACCTAACATGCCTGTCTCCTTCAAAAAGTGTTGTCCTCAATGCTTGAGTAGTTCTGGATGATTTTGTATAAAATTATCATCCTTCCATGTGGAACCTTTAGCGGGTAAGTTCTTCCACTTGATGAGATACTTTGAAATTTTTCGATTTCATAGCTATTGATTTGTCGGTTCTGTAACTGCTTCAGGTTCCAATATGATTTTACCTTCCTTGTCAAGTTCTCACAATATTGTTTAAACTGGGATATTTTGCAACTTTTGAAGAAGTTCCCACCCTACTTCATCATTCTTCCATTTATTCCTTGCTCCATTTATCGAATTTTGCTGGATAATTATACAAACCTCTAGTATTTCAGTAACTATACGTTAAATTTAACTTTTTTGGGCATATGAATATCTATAAGGCCTGATGTTTGGACGAACACTTCATGGAATCAAACGAATAGCATGATCATGATCACAAATAGTTTGTAGGCCTTTAGGAGTCTCAAATACCTTGGAATGATTGTCCAAGACTTTTTAGAGATCTGGAGAAATAGATTATTTCAATGTGGGAATCTCTAGCAAACATAATTGTGAAATTATGCCTCTTTGTTCTTTCTTTAGAATCTTTGTGATCTTTCCCTTCTTGAACCTTTTTCTTCTCGATATGTCCTTCTATCTTGGTTGTTTGATGATTGGTAATTCCTGCCAATGCATTAGAATATATGGTCGGATTCATTTCTTGATGTTCGATGCAATCTTTCACTTCTTAAACAATTTTCTTCTTGATATGTCCTTCTATCGTGAGAGTTTGAGGAGAGGTAATTCTTGCCAATGCTTTACAAGATATGATCATATTCATTTCTTCTTTGTCTGGGGTTGGTTCTTGGTGTATGTCCTCTTCTTTTGATGTTTCTTGATTCCTTTCTACCTCCCCTTCATAATCTATGTAAAATAATTTCTTCTCAAAACACTTACAACCTTTACTGTATTTACTATCACAAATGTAACAAAGCCCTTTTTCTCTATTTTCTTCCAATTCTTGTGGTGTAAACCTTGTAGGTTATGGAAGGTTAGGAGAAAAATCACCTCCATATTTATAGTTGTGAGTGGTACAATTCCTTGTTTCCATAATTAGGCTTTCAATTTTTCTTGCCAACTTGAATGCCTTCTCTAATGAATTAGATTCCTAAAGACGAACCTCATGTTGAATGTTATCCTTTAAAGTATGTATGAAGACATCAATCCTTTGCTTATTTGGAATATCATTTACCCTTATATACAATTTTGTAAGTCCTCAATTTGGTCTCTTATTGAACCCTTTTGTTTGAGATTTATCAATTCGCTAAAGAAATGTTTAGTCTTTGTATATTCATAATCTGATATCATTTCTTCCATGAAAATTGACCAAGGGACAAGTGTTTTACGAGAACAAAGCCCTTTATACCATAAAAATTGATTCGGTTCTAAATATAAAGATGCAATATATACCTTTTCTAACAGTTGTAGACCATGTAGATCAAAATATTTCTCCATCTGTAGTATCCAATTTACCAGATCCTTTCCATCAAACTTCCTCGTATCAATTTTTGTTGATTTTAGGAGCTTAATCTTGAATCTTCTGTATCTATGTAGATTCGAATCTCCAAGGTCTACAATTACATCATGTGATAGCAGTCAAATTCCTATTTCTAAGCCCACAAGTCTGCTGGCAATTGAATTCCTGAAGAAAGAGTTATTCTGAATCTCCTGCGATGACCTAATTGTAGAATAGTTTTGTAGAGCAAACTTTTACGATGTGCCACGTATCATAGTTTCACCCTTAGGTTATGAAAGTGATACCTAACAAACTAAAATTTGTCTTCTTTTTGTCATGCTTTTTGAAATTTGAATCAGATTCTCAGATAGAGAGTTATGACGATATTCACAAGGTCATCTGTTTAGAATGTAATTCAAGATCTTGTAGAAACCCTAAATGTCTTGGAACATATATCCGAAAATATATCGAACCAATATTTCAAATTTCAGGCCCGAGCTTCACCAAGATTTTGACTCAAATGGGTTTTAATTTTAGAATCTAAACCTTCATAGAAAACAAGTTAAAGCAAAAATTCTATAATGACCTATTTGAGATGGAATTTCAGATCTTTCCAAAACCCTAACTTCCTCAAATCATATCTCCGAAAATATAGCGGGACAAGATCTAAAATTTGGATCCGAGGTTCATAACGATTTTGGCTCAAATGGGTTTTTTTAGCTTCTGAAACTTTGTAGAGAAAACGTTATAGCAACAATTCCATGATGACCTATTTGGAATAGCGAAATCATAGAATCCAAAGCTCAGATACCAAATATTATGAAACCAACTCAAAAAATGATAGAAAAGAAAGATAAAAGACTTAGAATTTAGCCTCTTTAAGGGAGCAACCTCCTTTACATTACACAAATGAACAATTCTTGGATGATACAAATGAAAAGGCCTCCTTTCTATATATAGGAGTCTAAGGGGTCATAATATAATCAGAGCTGACGTAACAATACTAATGTAAGGGCACAACAATAACAAGAGTGAGATTCTATGGGCACAATAGTAACAATATGGGTACTACATGGGCACAACAATATAATAAGGGGGTTGCACTAATAAAAATAAGGGGTTGCAATAGTAGAATAGGGACGTCAATAAAATCCCTTGGGAGAAAGTGATTCAAATAAGAGAAAAGTTGAATGAAAAGAAAGACCAACCACCACCAGATAACTGAAAATCATCAGAGTCTGAAAATTACATTACTTCTCACTATAATTTTAATATTAATGATGTTTTCAACATTGCATTTTCTTCATGGAGAGATAGCTAGATTTTGGATTCAGGAGCCACTTGTCATATGATATTTAGGTGAGTTTTTTTTTTTAAATTGAGTGATGATATTGATGGTGTTATTTACTATGTTAACAAGTGTCAAATTAAATCATCTAGCATTGGGTTTATTCATTTGAAGATAACAAATATTGCAGATTATGTTCTATAGGATGTACTTTATATTCCATAATTTCAATGAAATTACATGTGCCTTATCCATATTCAGCAGTAGGGGCATTCTATTCATATAGTTGATGGTGTCACTGAGATGAGAATAGCATCTGATCATGAAGTTAATATGACCAATGTGGAAAAAGGTACAATTTTAAAATTAAATGGTACTTCATCTACTAATTCTCATGAAAGTTCTACTCTTTTGGCAGATATCCTATATCCCTTTGTGTTGTGGCATGCTTGATTTGGTCACATCAACTATGGTAGCATCAAAATTATGAAAAAGCAAGGTATTAAAGGTATAATCCTATAGTTCTAAGAAATATTACACCTTGTGATTCTGGTATTTTGCGAAAACATTGTAAACAACCTTTCCAAAGTTATTGTTTTAGAGCTTCACGAAAATTAGGTCTTATACATTCAGATTTATGTGCACCTATGCCTGTTGCAAATGCAAACAGAAATAAATATGTGCCAACATTTATTGATTATTACTAGAGAATGTGTTGGGTGTATTTGTTAAAAGATAAGTTACAAGTGATCGAAGTTTTTAAAACTTTTCATTTGATGATTAAAAATGAAACTCAATAGAATATAAGCATTCTCAAAACTGATAACGGTGGCGAGTATACTTCTCATGCTTTTGAACAATATTTGAAGGACAATGGAATCAAACATAAAACTTTTACACCTTGTAATCCAAAATATAATGGCGTTGTAGAACGTATGAATAGAACTTTTCTAATTATGATTAGATCTATGATGTTTTTTAAGAATGTGAAGTTAATGTTTTTGGGAGAAGTAATTGTTTGTGCATATTATATTAGAAATTTTTCTTCTTCTTATGTTATTAACGAAAACACCACTTATGGACATTGGTATGACTGACTCCCAACTATTTAGAATTTTAAAGTTTTTCGATCTAAGTGATATTCTTTGATTCCCAAGAAACAATTAAATAAATTAGGTGCAAGGAGTCAAAAATGTATATTTTTGGGTTACTCTAACACTTCCAAAGCATACAGGTTGTATGATGAAGAAAATAAGAAGTTCATTCTTTCCAAATATGTCATTCTTCTTGAATCAGATAAAGATAATTCCACTATTCATAGGCAAGTGGCTCATTTGGAGAAATTCAAATCTAAAACGTTATATTTTGAATCTGATAATGATGTTCCGAATACTGAAGGGGGGGTTCCCATTCTGCATCAATCTGTGGTTTTTCCCTTTTTTACTCATGAGAATGACGAGGATGTTACTACTGAAGAAAATTTGGAGGATAGTGGTCTTTTTGCAGGGTCAGAAAGTGTTCTCGAAGAACCTATACTTCTGGAAGAAAAACCATGATAGTCACTTAAGAAACCTTTACGAAGATCTACACGTGCTCAAAAATCTCCAAAAACGTATGATGATTTCAAAATAGGCAAGTATTCTAAAGGTGATTCAGGTAATGTTTATTGTGACTCTGAATTCAATCATTGTACAATTAGCAAACCTGGTTTTTTGAAAGAAGCTGCTAATTGTGATGAATGGAAGGATGTGATAAAAAAGGACCATGATGCACATATTAAGAATGGAACTTGGAGGTTAGTGGATCCTCCCACAGGTGTCAAACCTATTGGTTGCAAATAGGTGTATAAGATTAAATACAAGGCAAGACTTCTAGCAAAAGGCTACGCTCAAAAGGAAGGTGTTGACTACACTGAGAGATGTGCTCCTATAGAAAAATGGGGCACAATTAGAACTTTATTTTCTCTTGCAGCTTAGAATAGTTGGAAGATACACCATATGCATGTTAAAACAAATTTTTGGAATGTTGATTTGAAGGATGATGTTTATATGTTTCATCCAAAAGGTTTTGCTTCCAAAGACAAATAGAAAAAGGTATATAAGTTAGTGAAGAATTTGAATGGACTGAAACAAGCATCTCCTCCATGGTATCAAAATTTAACTGAATTCCCTCTCAATTTGAATTATAAGTTATTTGGCATAGATGATACAACTCTTTTTGTTAAGAATATTGGAAAGTCAGTTGTATATCTAGTTGTGTATGTAGATGATTGGATGATTAAAAGAAATAATCATGACTATATGGCATCTGTCAAGAGAGAGTTAATCAAATTTCTTGACATGAAATATTTGGGTTTATTACATTACTATTCAGGGATTGAAGTCAATCAGAAACCCAAATACATTTTCATTTATAAGAAAAAGCATATTAGATATCTATTGGACATATCTTGGGTGTAGGATTGTAATCATGTCACCACTCTTATGGAGCAGAATTTGAAGCTAACTTCCACTGAAGGAAGTACATTTGTTGATCCAACAAAGTATAAATGACTTGCTGGAACTTTGATTTTCTAACTACTACTTGAACTGACATAACTTTTTTGTAGGGATACTTTCCAGGTTCATGCATGAGTCATGTGAAAATCATTGGAATGCAACAAAGGCAGTGCTCAAGTATTTGAAAGGCACTCGAACGTATGGCACCAAATATTCCAAAGTTGTAAATTTCCTTCCTACCACTATTCAGATTCACATTTTGATGGAGATAAGGAGAATGGAGTCTCTACTTCTAGTTATTTTATAAGTATTGGATCAACAAACATCAGTTGGAGATCACACAAGCAATTTTTCCCTTTTGATTCTACCACTGAAGCTGAATATGTTGTAGCAACTCAAGCTACAAAACAAATCATTTGGCTTCACAAAATACTTGAAGACTTGTAGGAGAAACAAAAGGCTTCAACTCCACTACTCATTGACAACTCTTTTGCAATTCAGTTGGCTAATAATCCCAAGTTTCATGATATAAGAAAGAATATTAACACTAAATATCACTTTATTCGACACTATGTAGAAGACAAAGTTATTCATCTGACACATTGTCCTACTTTAGAGTAGATCGCAGACATATTTATAAAGGCACTTGGACGTGAAAATCTTGAAAAGTTCAAAATGTTACTCGGCATGTCAAATGCCACTTCAGATTAAGGGGGGAATGTTAACTAATCATGTAGGAATGTTATTGTACAATATGTAATTAGTTTCATATTCTGTTTTTACAATTAATAAGTTATTGAGACACAACTATCTCGTACCTAGATTGTACATGTTTAAATAAGTGATTTTATCATTAATATTATGATATTTCATTGTGCAGTGTATTCGGGCTTGTACAAAGTTACTTCTCAAGATTATTTATCTTTTTCTTGACACTTTTGTAAGAGTAAAACTGTAAATATGTAAACTTGTTGGTGGCTACTATTAACCAAAATTTATGCAAATCCATATGCCAATTTATTATTAAAATTTGGATAAAATTAATTTATAATATACAATTAAAGATATGATTGAATAAAGTAAAAACACAAAAAGATAAACATCATTTTAATATTATTTAAAATAAATATATATTAATAATATTCATTAACTTAAAAGTTATTATTCCTAGGGTATAATATTATTCATAAGGTTTTCAAGATCCATGATTGCATTTTGTTAAATATTTTGTTGATATGACAATCAATAAGGGTCCAACATTGTCACCCATTGTCACATTGTCACAAGGAATGTCTCAATATGAAAATCAACCATGGTAAACAATGGTTAACCTTGTTTATTTTAGGGTTTATAATATTTATATTGGGGTTTATATACCTTTAGTTTATATTATTTATCACTTGGGATTAATATTATTCTCTTGGGTTTAGAATCCCTTAATATTTTAGTATTAATCCCTTTGGTTTATTATTCCCTTGGATTTATAATATCAATCCCTTAGCTTTATTAATCTAAGTGTTCTTATTCCTAGGTTTTAATATTATTCATAGGGTTTATAATACTAATCCTTGGGTCTAATCTAAATCCCCTTGGTATATAATCATGGAAAACCATGGTCCAACATCACATTGTGACACAAATTTTCTCAATATGAAAATCAATCATGGTGCAACATTGCATCATCACAATGATTGTCTCAATATGAAAATAAACCATGGCCAACAATAATAATGCTAGGATTTACAATATTTATCATGTGGTTTACAATCCTTGGGATTATAATATTAATTCGTTGGGTGTAATTGATGCAGGCCTCAAACCGCACAAACCAGGATCTTCAATACTTTGTTATGCCAATCATGCGTCTCCAGAAACTCTAAACAAAACTTCATTATCAGACAATTTCGCATACTACCAGATTTGAAATTGCATGGCTCTGTTGCTGTCGATACAATTTGGGAATAACCGCCTATACTTTAATACGAACAGCACCATATATATATCAAATGATATAAGAGTCTTCGCACAGCACCATAAACTTTAACCTCTGCCCGCGCCACATCCGCATTTAGATCTCTGAACAAGGAAACAAACTGATGAATTTTTTTTAACATTACTCCAACAGAACCACGCGCTCCTGCCAGCCAAGAAATCTACAAGTGTAGAATGCGCATCTGTCTCCTGTCACTCTCCATTAGCCGCGGTGCAATTCCTCTGCTTTACACACATGTATACACTACCATCCGGATTGAAGCTCTCCACGCATAACCATGCCCTTTCGATCCGATTAATAAGGAGTCTTACACTTCCTTTTACATGGATGACAAACAGAGGATTTATATAACCAACTCTCTGTTGCGGCTTTATATTGTCTCACAAAAAATTAAAACAAACACTCCCCGGATTTCAGATATGGGATTATGCTGAGTTAACAATCAAATAATTCACTCCTGATACCAACGACATATAATTGTGCGAATTATTAATACAAACAGGCATGCGCAGAATGAAATAAACATTATTAAAGCCTATGAGACATAATCGAAAGGGAACCACTCCAGTGATTACGTGATAACAATAAAACGAGAACAGTAAAACATTTCTACACGGCCAATACACATAAAGTGGACTATACAAGCCTATTATCCGAAAATTATTGAACTAGAAATGCGAGAGAAGATTTTCGTAATGAAACCAACTTTGTATACTTTTTCATTACATGAGGAAGAATTTTTCAAAACAACACTGCATCGCCTCTCCTCTCTCTGATGAGCTGAGAGCTTGCTGCCACTTTTATTTATAATAATAATGGATACATAGATCAAGCCTTATCTCCTAGAAAAAGTATGATTTTTCCCTTTTTACACAATGATATAAAGATGGAAGCTTTATTCCTATCTTATCCTAATTTTCACTGGAAAAACATAGAAATTCTATCCTCATTCTTTTTCTAACTATTCACTCATATTCTTTTTCTAAATAAAAGAATAT
>APFE030953074.1:88609-107008 GCA_000404065.3 Pinus taeda | reverse complement strand
CAATATGAATATCCATTTTATGATTAATATTCGATTTATACCGTGAATGCTTGTTGGCATTTTCAACCACATTTACTAATGTGGAATGTGATTGGATTTATAATATTAATGATCCTTTGGCTTTATTAATCCCTTAGATTTATAATATTAATAATCATGGGGGTTTATCAATTTTTTGGGTTTAAAATATCAATCGCTTGGGTTTAAAGTATTAATTCCTCCATTCATAAATCCCTTCTATTTTCAATAATCCATTATGTTTCTTAATCACTTATGTTTAAGATATTTATCCATTGGGTTCACTAATTTTTTAGGTTTATAATATTAAACACTCATGTTTATTAGTCCCTCGGGTTTACAATTTTAATAATTCCTTGGGATTTTAATTGAATCCCTTAGTTTTGTTAGTCCCTTGAGTTTAAAAATATTAATTCTAAGGGTTTATTAATCCCTTGAGTGTAAAACGTTAATTGTTAGGGTTTATCAATTCTATGTGTTTTTAATATTGACTCATTGTGTTTATAATATTTATCCCTTAGGTTTACTAATTAGTTGGGTTTATAATATTAAAACCTTGGGTTTATGTGGCTTTAGTTTATAATATTAATAATTAATTGGGCTTATAATTTAATCTCTTCTCTTTACTAATCCATTAGGTTTAAAATATTAAATCCTAAGAGTTATTAATATCTTGCGATCAATATCTAAAACGCATGTGATTAATAAACCCAAGAACTCATAAAACCTAGGGTTTAATATATAAAAATTTAAACTGTAAATTTTTAATTTTATATAATATATTATTATTGCATATTATATGTATTAAATAATACATTATTTTATTATTATTACATAAAAATTGTTAATATTATTATTATATTATATTAAACAGTTATATTTTGTTTGTTAATAATAGTATAATATAATTTTATTTTAATATATAGTATATATATAGTTAATATCAATAATACACTCAGTAAATATATAAAATACTTTTTACAATTATATTAATAAATATATAATAATTGTTAACAATAACATGATAGTAGAAATAAATATATATTATTAATAATAACTAAATGTCTTTTTTTTAAGCTCGGTAGATCCTCTTTTTCATTAATTCATAAAGAAAATTTACATCACATAGATTGGCTAGGTGGTCTCAACCTGCCTAATGGGAAACCAAGTCTCTTGGCCATGTATCCGCATTTTATGTCGTCCAGTAACAAAATATTTTGAGTCTTTTTATCCAAGCTATATAAGTCTCAGATTCGTGTCCATAATCTAGATATCTACATACATATATATTTGCATAAAGAAATATAAAAGCTATCCACATATATAAACAAAATCAATAAAAAAGATTTGTTGGTCATGTTGTTCAGCAGAAGTTGATTCCACAAATGTTGGGTGTTTCGTGTTCGTCCACGACAGCTCGATCTGGTCCAAGATGCAAGGAAGGTGCATCTCTATTCTGTCAAGTTGAACATCTTGTTTGTGTAGTTGAAACTGCTCCTTTTGGAATTCCTATTCATAATTCAGCATGCCATGGACAGTGACAACCATGCCCACTGAAATCTACTCTGTAGCCTTACTCATTAGGCTTTTCATTAACCAGTACACATATAGGGTATGCACGTATTGAGTGATTATGCCCCTTGTGTTTCCAGGATCTGGGAAAAAGGTTGTCCAGTCCTCCATTTCCATGTCCATCTCACTCCGCTATTTCACTTCTTCTACCCACTTCTCTAACAGTTTGTAAATTCCCTCATTTGTGCCTTCATGGTAGGTCTCTGTTGTCTCACTTATTAACCTCTCCATAGATTTCCTACATCTGTGGTCCTCTGATATGCCTAGATCCGTGTCCCTCCTGGTCGCTTGGGCCTTCCTTCCACGATGACAAGTTTTCACAGGATAAGCCATGGTTTCCCTAGCCCAACCATATTCATTGTAGCAAACTATTAATCATTGACAATTTAGCATAATATAATAGTAGCCTTACGCACAGGTGGTAATATTACAGCATGCCAACCTAACTTCTTCATCCCCTCCCCTATCGATTACAGTGCCTGGTGCATCGTGGTTGTAGGTAAATTTCCCAGTTGTGGTTGGCTCACTACAAACCCCAGTGATTACCCTTCATCTTAGACCCCTCCTTTGAGCCTCAAACATGTTTGGTTCCACTCCTTAAGTCCAAGTTGGTAAGCGCTGCCACTTTCACTCCCTCAACTGACCAAGGTAAGCATACCCTTTCCCCTCTTCCCATGACACAATAGGAGGAACCAGCTGAGACATCCACCCAACCCTGAGCCCCATGACGCCACCATCGCCAAGCTATCTGCCATAGCTAGTGACGCTCCCTTGCCAGAATTCCTACCCATAATTCTCTACCTTCTCCCTCATGCCAAGGTTTCTACCTCTCGCCCTGTGGCTACACATGCACCTAAATCAAGGGTTGTCACCCTCATTGTAGGGGGACTGGTAGACTCTACCCCCAAGGCCTACCTCTCTAGCTTTACCACTAGGACTCCTAGGAACTACACAACTAGGCCATCTATCCAGTATCACAAATTTCCCATGACGGAAAGAAGGACTTTAAAGCAAAGAGAAATGGATAAAATACCAAACGGGTGTGAGAAACAGACATAACACCAATCATATGCCACCATCCTATGCTGCCAATTCTTCCAACGCTACTCAATTTTACAATTATCTCCCATAATCCTTCCCCTCTCCCTCAAATGAGAACCAAAACAAGTCAACATTAAGAGAGCAGAGAGATATAAGAGTACATACCCATTAACTTCTGCACCCAGTTGATATGCTTGTTGTTGTGGATGCTGTCACAAAACGTGTTTGCTGCACAAGTCTCTCCATTCGCGAACGATCTAAATAACATGGGACTTCCTTCCTTCCCTACAATTAAGACCAACACTATCATAACTCCCGCTCCCACCTTTCCCGTATTCACTACATGCGATCATGCAAAGTGCCACCGCACCCATTGCCTTGAGCGTGTGGGGGGCCAGTGGTACTGTACTAGGAGGTATAAACCAGTAATCCTCTATTCCAATGCCCAAATGCCAACTAGCACCCCAACTAGGTTAATAATAACTAAATGTTATTGTTACATTATATGCAAATTTAATCATAGTTTTAAATATAAACTATTTAATATATTAGCAAATTTATTAATAACTAATATATTATATTAATATACAAAAAAAATGTTAATATAACACGTATAATTATATAAATAAAAAATAATGTAGCTATTACTATTTATATAGTTATTAATAATGAGAAATAATTAGTGTTTAACAAAATATATCCAATAATTATTAATGTGATAAATAGAGGACATTTCTCTATCCAAATTTATCAACTATATTGATAAATGTAATTATAAATGTCTTCCATATACACTTATAAACTTCCATCAACCACATTAATAAATATAAGTATGCTACCATTAATATTATTTTACAGACGTAGATAAAATGTCAATTCATAACATGTTTAGAATTCTGAAGTTATAGAACATCCAATAGTTGCGCGGCAGCTTGAAATCTTTTCCTATCGAGTTACGTAATCGTGCATCTTGCAGTCTTTTTACCTAGAGAGTTAGGTAATCGCCACGACTCTCGTTTTATCGGAGTACCAACAAAAGTGTGTAGAACACTTATCCACATTTTATATCTCGACCTATTAAAATATCATTCAATTTAATGAAACACAAAATAAGAAAAAGATGATTAATTTTAGGAAGAAGCCTATTTCCATCTCCATTACAAATTTAATGCGCCCTGACATGCTGGGGCGATAGCCAGATATAACGCCAGCGCTGTTTTTTTTTCTCTGGAAAACAGCGCCCGCTTTATATCTGGCTATCGCCCCGGCATGTCAGGGCGCATTAAATTTGTAATGGAGATAGAAATAGGAATTTCCGTTTAAGTGACACAGTTGATTAATTGTAGGTGAATGACTCGCTCTTAGGTTCGAGATACAACAATGCATTATAGTATGATAGAAGCCGGGGCTGACCATAAAGTTTCAATTACAACTATAAAATTTAAAGAAAAGCAAAGTAAAACTTTATAACTATAAAATTCAAAACAAAAGCAAATTATACTCTTAAAATGTTCAATTCTTCTTGTTAGTGTTTAGATTGATCTTTGTTTTCACATATTGTTTTGGTCCATCTCAATTCGTATGAATGTTATCCAAACAAATTGGGCTTGGGATACCTAATTTTTCCTTTTTCCCTGCGTTTTTTTTAACCAGTGCTTCAACAGCTTATGCTTTTCTGTGCCCGCAACATAGTTTGCAGGTTGTACAATAACTTTATCATCTATTCTTTTCTCGCAGTTTTGCGAACCTTGTCAAACAACACTGACTGCGTTCGTATCTACTGCGCTATGTCGTATAACCTTGTAAAACAGAGTCGTGGCTAGCCTATACTCTACAGTATTTATTATTATTTTATCATGGCTTTACAACAATAACTCACATGTACAACTCACTTAAATTGGCTCGGGTATATTTTCTTTGCAATCGTGATTCAGATGTAAAATTAGAAGTATGTGTTTTCTTTAAATGTAATTTTTTATGATTTCAAAGTTCAAATCAGAGGTGAGGATAGTAACCACCGGTTATTATTTATTAATGTAAGTTGAATTATCATTTTTATTTAAGAAATGTTATTTTTGTTCAATAAAGATTTCAGTTTTCCCATATTTCTATATTTTGAGGCATTAATTTGACTTTTTAAGGAGAACAGCTTATTTACCAGCATATATCTATCTCAAATACTGATATAATATAACCTGAGAGGGATCCAATTTCTTCACTTGTAAATTTTTTATAAAAGAACATTATTTAAATATTTTGTATAATTTCTTTTTAAATATTAGTTTGGTGAACATAGAAAAATTTCAACTTTATAACAGGCTAAGAGAGCTACACCTTATACTAAACTATAAATTCTTAAACTAAAATGAATATATAAAATTTATCTTTGTAAAATAATATTAATGCTAATTTTTATAATTCCTTATTAATATTAAAACTTACTAACTCTTAATCTAAACCAATTTTAATAAAATTAAAAAAAACAACCATTAGTAAATTTATTTTAAAATTATAAATAATTTAAACCCATCTTTATTATTATTTATAATTTTAGTTATATTTTAGTTAATTCTTTTATACGAAATTTTATAATAGGCTTGTAAAAATGTTTTTATTATAAAAACATTTAAACATAATATCATTAATTATCGATAATCAATTTTAACAATTTTTTTAACAATAACCCTATTATTAAAAAACTACGGGGTGCCATTTATAAATTAAATGGAATAAAGTTTAATATTTTTAAAATATTAATTATTACTTTACTTCATACGTATTAAAAAAAAATCTTTTTTAAGTGCACTCTGATTACACTGTTTTGTTTATATATATTATAAATATAAAAATCAAAGCAAACAGAAAATGTATATACAAAACCTATCAAATCATATCTTGTTAATGGTTGGTTTGGTCATGCATGCATGTGAATAATGATCCATTTGAATATACTTCACTTATGTATTAACGATCTAATCAGGAAAAAAATATTACCGAAACTAAAATAGGTTTTTACGTCTTCAGTTGTTTATCGATATGTTTAAAATGATTATATAATATAAAATGATAAATAAATAGATTACTATGTAAATTTCGTTTGATTAGGTGTGGTTAATATTGATAATATTTATAAATAGTTTTACCTAAAGTGGTTTAGATAGATAAATTTACAAATCTAAATATTATTATATTTAAATATATATATCTTTTTCCAATCACCAAATATAAAAATTAATATATTTTTTTTCAATCATCGAAATCTAAAAGTCAATAGTTAAATTTAAAATCTTAAGTTATTATATTGAATTCAATCGTATAGTTTTATTATTTTATTTTTATATTATTTTTCAATAGTGAAAAATATATAATTTTGAAATGTATAAATATATTAATTATTAAATAAACATAAATAATATAATTATTTATTATTTTATAGTTATTATTTATCTCAATTTTTAAAAACAATAGTTTAGAGTAGTTTTTTGGAATGTTATTTAGCACGGTTATGATAAGGTGAACTAAATTTGAGTATAAGGTTCCATGTTGAAATCCAGGATTGTTTTGATTTTTAAATCTTATAAATTCATCCGCCACTAGACTCTCTTTTCTATGATTCCGGTAATTTCTTCTAAGATAAAGTTTTCCCAACCTCCCTCAAACTCAATATTTGATCTTCAACTTCATTTCCCCTCACTAACTCTCCATCCCAAGTTTTGTAGGATCTCAATCTCCAACTTCATTTCCTCTCACCAATTTTCCATCCCAACCTTTATGTAACATCTCAATCTCCAACTTCATTTCCTCTCACCAATTTTTCATCCCAAGCCTTCTATAACATCCCCCTTGATTTTGTTTACATATGTAAAAGATACATTTTTTAACTCTTATTCCTATAAAGTTATAACTTTATTGGCATCATTGAATATCATGAATACACACACACTAGCACATCTACATTGATAAATGTGATTAATAAATGTTGCCTTGAGGATGAACCACACTGGTTGGTTCTAAACACGTCAGCAAATGTTTTCTTCATGGCCAAGTTCTAGAGCTAATTTCATCTTCACTATCCTCAATATATTTGTTTGGGGAAATTGTATGTGGATTTTAATTTGGTAACTTAAAATTGCTAGAAGACTATATAAAGATGTATATTTCATGTCTCTTGTTATCGATCTCTCGGCCCTTTAGTTTGCAACCCCTTCCATTTTATCTTTGATCTATTTCATAGATTTATAACCCTCTATAATCTTGTATAAACTCTACTAGTAATGGCTACATTAGTTTTTAGACTGAATTTTCCAATTGTTTAAATGATTTTGAGTCTCGCCTCTGTTGTTAATTTGCTAATTCTAGAATTTATTTTATCATGTAAGAACATATATAAGTATGGTGTTGGTTCTACTTTTCCCATTTATGCATTTTTTATTTACATTAATTAAATATGGGCTTTGTTGTTTCTTAACAGTGATTTTTTTTGGCTAATAACACCATTCACTCTTGCGCATATAGTTTCTACCTTTATTATAATTATAATATAATAATAATAATAATAATAAATATATCTTAATTAATAATAATAATAATAATAATAATAATATCTTAATTGTGACACAAATATTTATAAATAGAAATTTATCTAGTTGGAGGGCTTTGTATTTAAATCCTTAACAAATGTACTGTCTTGACAAATTATGCATTCACCTTTTCATTCTTAAGTACTAGTTGCAACTTTTGTTATTCTATTCTTCCAGTTAAGTAATTTTGGGTGGTCTTCACGGGATTTATCTTATAGTTAAGTAATTTTGGGTGGTCTTCACGGGATTTATCTTATGGTCATGCTTAGCAATGACAATTTTGAAAAATAGAATTTATTCTTACCTGAAAAGTTTTTAATTTAAACCTTCTAATAAAGAAATTTAATAAATAGCTTTTTATTCAAACAATTAAGAGTAATTAATTACAATTACAAGATCTAGTTACATTTATTTAAGTAGAATTTGTTAGATTAAAATAAGAACATGGCAGACATCAAGGAGATTAGTGGTAAAGAGAAATGTGATATTTTGAATAGTTTTAAGGAACATGAACGAAATAATACAGAGGTGACTCAACATTCAAAAGACAACACAAACAATTTTCTCAAGGAGAGGTGTAGTTGATTATATTCTTGGGTTCACTTTCCAGATTGGATATATATGCATTTTTATTCAATGGTGTATTTTATTTCATATAGAAATTCAAAATTTGTTTATAAAATTGTAATAGTCCTTTGTAGACACATGTTTCAAACTACAAAAAAATCGCTTTCTATTGATTAAAGTTGTCTATAGTAGGAGGAAGTAATCAAGAAGAAATATGGAGGAACCATACCAAAACGACCTCTGATTTAGAAGGTACCAAAACACGATTTTTTTTCTTTATTTACAAGTCATTCATGTTGGCATAATCAGACAAGGTATTAACTTCAACATAGGCCACATTATTTGTAAGGCTCAATGAAGTAGTATTGCAGTAAAATTTCATTGTAGCATGGTCCTTTCCTTTTCTTAATATTTTTCTATCTTCCAACAATCATCAAAAAAATTTACATTAGTGTTGTATGTTAATGCCTTACGACATTTCCTTTGCATAATATGGTAAAAGTTCTAGTTTAAAATCTTTAGAATGGGAATGAAGCTATTATCCATAACTATTATGATTACCAACCACTAACAAATTTCATGAGACTTGATTTAGTTAAGATATGCATCAATGGTAGAAAGTAAGTTTCACATGCAACATGTTTTGGGTTTATGGTAATCAATGTGGTACAAGTATCATACTCCCCACCTATGTGATAACTTATGTATTTATCATCTTCCTATTTCCATAATGAATATTATCATTCTCATTTGACACCCAAAATCATATCCCTCTTATTCCACTCCACTATGGCTCCACACCAAAGAAACTGATATAAACTGCACCTTATTCTAGACAAGTCATAGAGATATGGACTAGAACTAATAATCACAAGTAGTGGGGAAAGTACTTTCAAATAGTTAGGGATCTATCTACACTAGAGCCATTTTTATAGTTTGAGTTTATTTACTAAAGTGGGTATTCATCCATGCATTTCTAACATCAACTGGTTATATGGCCCCATGACCTCTGTTTTATCCTCATATTAAGTCATACATTTTTCCTCTAAATGCTTTAACCTTAGAATATAGTTTTTAACCCTACTTTCCTTACCAATGTTGTCTCATGCTTTAGTATTATATTTTATTCCCCCACTTGACTATATTCTGTTCTTGTGATTGGGGTATTTCCCTATACCTTCCATCACAATAATTCATAGTTATCTTATTGATATTTGTCATCATATTCTCTATCACCCATAGTTAGAGCATTAGTTCCCTATACAACAATAAAATTACCCAACCATAGCACAAGCTAGTATAAATGCTTTATGGGTGGTATCAGAGATGACCCTCACATAAGTGCTCAAATAAATGTTAAACATTATGATAACATTCAGTGGGAGTAGACAACTCAAGAGGCTAAAAAAAGATAAATATTGCAGAAAAGGGGGAAGAATTCAACGGTCTTTCATACATGATGAACAAATAATAGAAAATGTTGGAGAGTAGACACCTAAGATAAGCACAAGCACATGAATATTTAATAAATATATATATGTAGTGGACATATAATGATAAGTGAAAATGGTAACCAACAATAGGTAGTAGAGATAAGCATGACACAACAAAAAATGTTGTTGTTTATAGATACACTCTAGCTACTTGTTCAAAAAATAGGTCAAAAGATCTCATAGGTAGCTGAGAAAATACGGAAATTGAAATTTCCTGAATTAGAAGAACAAGAATACCATCTTGTAGTACCACTCAAACTCTAGGTTTCTATGTGGTAGGTATGTTTAGATTGAACTTCTTCTTTTGTAGTAAATCGATTTGATAATACTACCAATATAGATCCATCTTAACCATAGATCTAGCAGGAGCTAAGAGGGATCAATTCTCTTTGCACCTCCAAAGATTGCATCCCTCTAGGGACTTCATAGATGAATCTCTCTCTCTCTCTCTCACTCTATATATATATATATATATATATATATATATATATATATATATATATATATATATATATATATATATATATATAGATATAGATAAGATATAGATATAGATATTAGATATAGATATAGATATAGATATATATATATATATATATATATATATATATATATATATATAATATATTATATATATATATATATATATATATATATATATATATATATATATATATATTATATATAGTGAGAGGAGAGAGAGAGATTCTAGATAGATAGATAGATATATACCACATTTTATAATGCATAAATAGATTTAACCCCTTGAAAATATCTTGAATATATTGAATAAAATAGCTTAAATATGAAATTCCAACAAATATTTTCTCAATTTAAAATTAACCCTAATAAAAGGGCCAAAATGTAAAATGATAATAGTTGAAATGTTGTGATAACAAATTAATTTCTCAATTACTTTTAATAAATATATAGACTTTTATTATTATTATTTTTAACCATATATAATATAAAAAGTGTTGACATTAAAATAATTTAATTAGCATGGGCATTGAGATATTTTATTTATGGATTACATTGATCTAGGGGATCAAAAATATGCTCAAAATGAAAGCGCTCAAAATCTCCTCAAACTAGTGCCAAATCATAGACCTTATTGTTCTTATTCTAACGATGCTTAACATTCCTCAATCTGACACCATATGAGGAAGTTATCACGTTTTGAAGTTTTTGGCAGATAGCTAAAAATTCAATTTGCAGGGTTGACTGGGAAGTGTACAGATGCCACATGGAAATCCGCATGAGGAAATCATGTTGACATCATCTGTTGACCATGTAATACAGGAGCCAATCAAAACATTCCATTTGGGCCTGTTTGGTGAAGAAAGTAGGTGAAATAGTGTTTGTTCAAGGTTTTTGGGATTGACCAATCATGGAGAGACACATGGCCCAATCCCAGGGTGCCATGTGGCACTCCAAATGAGTCAAAATTTTGTTTTAATGGACTGACGAACATCCACATAATTCAAACTCCAGACCTCATGCCTAAAAATCCATTGTCGCACTATTACACCACGTGTGTTTGTTGATATATAATGGTGGGAGACGTATATTTACTAACATGTGGTTCACCGGTTGGGGGGAGGGTCAGGTCAAGCAAGTGATGGCGAAAGGTTTGAGGGGTGGGGAATGTGGCACCCTAGCCACACCACAGCCCATGGGTTTGGTTACTGCAAATACCATAGGTGGAGGTTACAATGAGATCATATCAGAAGGGTGCGACAATTAAGAGATGGTCTACGGTGATGTGGAGAGTTGTGACCGCCAGTGGGTAAGTAGTTGTTGTGGGAGCGTGGCATCCTACCCATGCTTAGCCCCAAGCCATATGGGACCACACAAGAAAGACCACAAGATTTGGATGGGGCCTATGGCCCACATATTAAAAAAAATATACTTTGATATTAATTCAAAACCCCAAACACACTAGCATTCATGGGTCAAACCTGAGACCTTCGAGATTCAAACTATGTCCCTTACCAATATTCCAATGATCCAATTTTTGGCAAATTTTGTAGAGTGAGTAGTTTTGTAGAGTGTTTTGCATGCATATTAAAGATGAAGGCCTATATTGGCCATTTTGTATCCTTTTTTAGCCTAAGAAGAGCCTACACATGGTTTTTGGGCATTCTAGATGCAATGGCAATGTTGTTCTTGCAAGTTGAGCATTATCTATTAATGTATTTGAACATCTAAACATACAATTAAAAGGGCCAACATTGGAAGTTGGCCACCGAGATGTAGCCTAAGAGGGATGAACTCCTTCACCAATTTACCATGTTTTGATGTTTCTTATTGACCATTTTAACATCTAAAATATGGAGAAAAAAAATACTTTAGTTTGTGTGCTTTTGCAATCACAATCAATTGCCTAAAATACATAAACTAGCTAGCAAAACATTTCATCAAAACTTCATTTATAATTTTAGATCAGTTTGGTATCAAGGCATGGTTTTTGTGAAGGTTTGAAAGAATTTTCAAGTGTTTTTTTAATGATTACAAGTTCTAAATTGAGAAGAAGAGAAGGATTGCTTGAAGAACCAAACCCTCAAATTGGCTCAAGGTGGCCACAAACTCCACAAGTCATGGCATATGAAGAAGGATAAGAATTGATGTCTTAGCATGAGAGACCTTTTATAAAATACTTTTTTGATATGTCTGATATGGTGAACATGTTGTACAATGATAGAACAAAAAAATTACAAGGAGAAAGTTCTAATAAACAAAAAGGTAATGGTGGTAATGTGAGAAAGCCTCCACCTCCACCACCTCCTTCACCTCCATATATACCTCCAACCTCACCTCCTTATTAACCTCCTTCATCTCGTAGACCTACTCCTCCTCAATCTCCAAAAGGACATGCTAAATATCCTTTGATTAAGCTAGATGCCAACTCTGAATTGCCTATGTACAACGGGGAAGTAAATGCTAAAAAGTTGGATAATCGGGTTTGTCAAATTGAAATTTATTACAGTATTCAAAATATTGATGATGATTTCATAGGGATCCAACTTGCTTCTCTTAATTTGGAAGGTGCAACTATCATGTAGTGCAAAGCCAAAACCTAAGAATATTTGAAAAAAAGTGGTAAAATTATATCTTCCTTGAATGATTTTATAGCTACATTAAGAAGGAAATTTTATCCATTAGATTACATGCAAAAACCAAATATATATTCAAAAAAATTTAGACAAGCTAAAGGTCAAAGTATCCAAAGTTACACAAAATAATTTAGAAGAAGATCCTTAATCTTGGGTGTTGACTTAACTTCACTGAGATACTCTCATTAACTATATAGGTGGATTACATAGTTATTTGAGACATATTATACTTATGTTTAATCCCACCAATCTATATGAAGTATTTGTTTAGGAAACTCATTTAGAATCAAGAGGAAATAATGTTCCTCACGAGAAAAACAAGAAACCCTTTAAATTTGGAGACAAAGGAAAGGGAAAGTTTAAAGGAAAAGGAAAAAAGAATTTTACCATCAATAAAGAGGGAGATAAAATTACCTGTCAAAAATGTTCAAAACATGGCCATGATGAATACCATTGTTGGAAATTACATATTGATTGAGACCAAATGAGTTCAATAACAAGGGAAAACAAAATACTACTATTGCAACTCAACAAGATCTAGGATCTGATTTAGGTGTTGAAACCAAAATAGACCATGGGAATGAAAGGTATAGCTTCTATTCAAGTACAAGTTCTTTTAGTAAACCAATTGAACCTCAAAATGATAAATAAACAAGTGAGCTTTTCCATATCAGGGTTACTACAAAACATACAAAGGTTGGTACATTATTTGATAATGGATCTCAATACAATCTTATCTTTGAAGCAATTGTCAAGAAACTTAATTTAGAAACTAAATCTCATGGAAAACCATACCCTTTGGGTTGGATATGTGATGATGTCAAATTACAATTGACAAGAAAATATAAACTCAAATTCACCTTCACTACTAATTTTATATATGAGCTAGAGCTTGATGTTGTACCACTTGATATTTTCAGGATGTCTTTAGGGAGTCCATATTTGTGTGACTGAAATGCCATATTCTATCGAAACGTGAAAAAAAAATCATGTTTTTAAAGATGGAGTTGACTATATTTTTAGAACACGTCACAAGAATATGAACTTATCTCTTGTTAGTGTTGGTCATATGAAAATTCTTGTGAATGCTAGTAAAAATTATGTATTGCTGGTTATTAAAGATAAAGATATTGTTGAATATGAAGCTTTCATAGGATGTGATTCTAAACTCAAGCATGAATTGGTTGAATTTGTTAACACTTATGACAAGACATTTCAAGATGTTGAAGGATTACCTCCAAAAAGAGGAATCCAAGATGAGATTGATTTGTTGCACGATGAACCACTCTCAAATATTGGCATGTATAGAATGTCATTTTTGGAGAATGTAGAAATTAAGAAAAAAATTCAAGAGTTTCTTGACAAAGTGGTCATTAGGCCCAATACATCTCCTTGTGGGTCTCCTATTGTTTTGGTTCTAAAGAAAGATGGTACATGGCATGTGTGTGTGGATTTCTGAGCTTTGAACAAGATCATGGTAAAGAATCGATATCCTCTTCCTCGCATTGATCATTTTCTAGATCAATTTAAGTTTATTTCACTAAGTTAGATTTGAAATGTTGTTATCATGAATTAGGGATTGTTGAAGATGATATTTGGAAAACCTCTTTCAATAAAAAAAACAAATGTTGTTTGAATGGTTAATTATGTTTTTTGGGCTTTGAAATGCACCTCTGATATTCATGAGAGTTATGAATGATGTATTGCAACCATTCCTTGATGATTTTCTCATAGTCTACTTAGACAATATTTTGGCTTTTAGTAAGACTCATGAAGAAAAATTCAAGTATGTGAAGCATGTTCTAGATGTCTTGAAAAAGGAAAATTTGTATTTGAAGATGTCTAAATGTGAATTTGGGAAAACCTCTTTAGTTTATTTAAGTCATATTATAGAAGGGATTGAATTAAACATTTATCCCTCAAAATTTGCTGCTATTGTAAATTTTCCTAAACCCAACAATGTAATAGAAGTTAAGAGCTTTTTGGGAGAAGCCAAATATTGGAGAAAAAATATTGCTAACTTCTTATTCATTACAACACCATTACATTCTTTGGCATGTGTGAAACAAGTCTTTCAGTGGGGAGGTAAGCAATAGAGAACCTTCATTACTTTGAAAGAGAAAATAAGTACAAACAAGTTCTAGCGCTTCTAGATCTTAAGCAACAATTTGAAATTCAAATTGATACAAGCAAATATGTTATTGGGGCAGTTTTGATGGAGGATGGTAAACCAATATGATATCATTCTAAAACATTTATCAATGTAGTAATAAACTATCCAACTTATGATAAAGAGTTGTACGCTTTGGTTTAAAGAATGAATAAATGGAGGTAATATTTGATGGGAAAACAAACAATTATTCATATTGTCTGTCAACCTTTTCAATATATACAATCACAAACCAAGCATACAATCACAAACCAAGCTACAACAAGCTAGACATTTCATATGGATGGGATTCCTACATCAATTCATTTAGTAATCATGCATAAGAAAGGTATATACAACAAATTTGCATATACTTTATCAAGGCCTATTGTCAATTCATCTATTATTCTTAAGCATAACACAATCATTCATAAAAGTTATACCAAGCAATATGCTCATGACCAAGATTTTAAATATGTTTATGTAACCTTGAGTGTCACATACCTGACTTTGCCAGCTACTCTAACAATGAATATGTGTGTGTGTGTGTGTGTGTGTGTGCACGCGCTCTAGTGACGAATCATTAGGGGAATTTTGAGGTCTAAAATGGGCCTCCTATGGAAATTATAAAATAATAGTGGAAATAATAAAATAAGATTAGGTTACATCATTAAATTTTCGAGGAAAAAAAGAGAAAAACTATTTTTCCAACTTGTATCTTCAACTTATCTCACGATGGGTTTACTCAAATTTTGAGTGGAAACACATATTGGATGTAAAATTTGATTCCTCATCCAAGGAGTAACCATGTTGCATACTTTTAATGGACCCTATTACATGAAAAATGAGAAATACATGAAAAACGTGATTGCATGTTGCATATTTTAGATAGACCCTACTACACGAAGAATGAGAAATACATGAAAAACATGATTGCAATCATGTTTTTCATGTATTTCTCATTTTTCTTGTAGTAGGGTCTATCTAAAGTATGCAACATGGGTACTCCTTGGATGAGGGGCTAAATTTTGCATCCAATGAGTACTATCGCTTGAAATTTGAGTAAAACCTTAGGGATATAACTTGAAAATATAAGTTGAAAGAATAGTTTTATTATTTTATTATGTTTTAATCTTTTTACCTCTTTACTCCAAAAATGGTGAATCATCCCCCATGGTTAACATCATCATCTTCAATCCTATTGGTTATTATAAATTTTATATTGGTTCTAAATTTTTCTTAGGAGGTCCATTTTAGACCTCAAAATTCCCCTAATGATAATTTCTCTATAGATTGTGATATTTCTTGATACATATTATTTCCACTCTAACATTCCTCAAAAGACTAGGTCATTTTCTTTGAGTGCCACACATGGACATAATACAGATTATTTACTTTTCTTATATTTTTAGGAATAAAGGGATCTATGGTGTATACATTTCATTTAATAATTCCTCCCCTAGTCACTATGTATCATGTTTGGTGCTCTTTCAATCCTTTGTTCTGCGGAGGCACTAATGTACTGATTCTACCCACCATGTGGAGGTGTTAGTTATTTTATATGCAACTGCGAACATAACTAGAGGTTTTTATTATAATTTTTTCCCCCATCTGAATGTACCATTGATAAAATTATTAAATTTGGGTTATGTATTATAAGTTACTCTGCACCTAGTGAAGGTTTTAATTTACCCACGTCGAATTGTAAAGGATTACATGAATAGGAATTTTCAATGTAGTCTCATAGGGTTAACAGTAACTCATTGTTTAATGTCTTGTATGGGTACACCTTCGTATTGAACTGAGACACGATGTGGTGAACTCTCATAATTGAATGTAGCCATCATCACATGATCTTCACATGCCTTTCCACCTTAGTTACCATCAAACGATAGAGACTAGCAGTTTCCCTTCCAAAGGCTATACCACTTCTTGGGATTGCCTCCCAAAACCCTAACTCGGTTTGATGGGATACTCCACCTATTTTGCCTTGCCATTATACAACTTTTCGTTACTACAAGTATGAGGGTTCCTCCATCTGGTGACTAGTTTGTGACACTCATTTTATTTCCAGTGGAGGTAACAACTCTATCACAACAGTTATAACAATTGAACTTCCATCACCTTTCACTCATGTATAGTTGGGATTTGACTTAAGTTTTCTCTTGAGTACTTTCCCTCCAGGCTATTTAGGTAGAATTTCTCTCTAGAAAGAATTTATACTCATAATGATGTTTATCTGGGTCTTATTATTGTTTTCTATTTCTTTTAGGGATTCTAGTTTTTTTTCTATTCATGATCTTAGTGAAAAATATCACCTCAAGAGTGGAAATACAAATACTCTCTGACCCGCATTCTCCTAGAAGGAATTATTTCTTACATTTTCTTTGAAATTGTGAAAAACCCAACCCCTATAGGCATCACATTATTTGACTTTTAATTTCGTTTCTCATATGCTACGAGTGGTTATCGATTTTTGAGTTCCTTATAGAACCTCACCCCGACTTTATTTGCCCTTGCTATGTCTATCAGATGCATTCTTTTTTCTCTTGCTTCCCTTTTTCTCTCCTATAAGTTTCAATTCAGTAACTCCCATCAAGGTAACCCATGTTTGACCTAAAAGTTTTTTTTTTACACTTCATCCCTGTTGAAAGGGTTTCAAGTGATACAGACTCGACAATGTGCCTTCATGGTTAAATTTCTAGATTTCAACCCAGGTTGGACAATTCAGCCTAGTATTACATTTTATTATCTTTTTCTTTTTCCTTTTGACACCTATAATTTTGGTATCCTTTTTGGGCATATAGCAATGGATGTTGATCCTCTCTGTTTCGTTTTGTTTTTCTTTTTCTTCTTATAGGATCTATTGTGTTTTGCCACTATGACCTTTTACGTGACAAATTTCATCTTTAAAGGCTAGTACTTACACCCATTTCCTTGAAATGAATTTGTCTATGACAACTTATCTAAACTTAGCTTACCACTTCTTCCATGTACACCTAAGGCCGGCTTTTGTTCACAAAAATGCACTCAAATGAAGTTTTTTCTTTCACACATACTTGGAATAATTTGCTTCCTCATTCTTTTCTAGATAAACAAATCATGTTTTGGAATTCATCCCTTTTATTGGTGTCAGTGATAAGAAATTTGCCTCTAGTTTTGTAGAGGTTGTAGAGGTTTAGGTTGAAATTTTGCATGTGGCTTTAGCCACTATTCTTTGTGATGGTAGACTTGGAACTCTCTAGTCTAATTATGACCCTCATAAGTCTAAACATTTAGTATCTTTTTATGTATCTCAAAGAGTACTTGAATTATAATTGCCCCTACTCTAGCTACAATGTTTATTTGGATTGTAATCATGTTATGTTTTATGCATTGCTCAGTATGAGAAACTTGTCTAATTTATATGTGTAATATTAGTCTTTCTCTGACGAGAGGATGATGCTTATAGGGTTTGACCCTGTAACTTATTTATTCTAACTTACTTCCTTATAAAATGGTTCAAAGATATTCGTATAATGTTTTTTTATATGTCTCAGTGTATACTGCTTCCGGTTTCACCTGTATAATGAGTGGCCTTTTTCAATAGCAACAAAACTTTCAAAATTTCAATTCTTGATGGTACTTAATAATTTTCCTCATAATTTCACCATGAGCAAATTTATTTCGATCCATGAAGGTGTTCATCTTAATTTTTGTTTCCATTCTTATTGAAGGTTGGTTGTGGGTGGGATTTGTAGGAATTTACAAGGTAAGTTCCTCAGACATAACACCAAAGGACACCGTTCACAAACAGATCACAGATCAATACACCAGTATTTTGACGTGGTTAAAACCCTCAAAGAGGGAAACAGTCCACGGCC
>APFE030953074.1:28526-87331 GCA_000404065.3 Pinus taeda | reverse complement strand
GGAAACTAAATATTTTCCTCAATGTTTCTGATTTTCCGAGATCACACTAAGGCGCAGCGGAAAAGAGCATACGCATGAGAAAAATCCTTCCTCTCTGTTTCTGATTTGCCCATATCGCACAGAGTCACAAGGCAAAGAGCATACGCAGAAATGAAAAGTATAGATCTGGTAATAGAAAAGAAGCTAAATAAACCGAAATAATAAACAGAGAGAAAAATAACTAGAAACTGCAAATAAACACTGTATACCTCCAAATCTTAAAAATGACGTAGCTAGGGCTACCAAAAACCTTTTCGCGTGAGACGAAAGGGGTTCCTCACTAGAACAGATGCTCCTAACACAACAGAGCAGTCCTCTCGGCCTAAGAGCAGTGAGAAATAGCAGATCTAGGAAACGGCAGTCAGATGTAGTTCTACTGGCTTCAGATTTGGATCATGAATGGACGCGGCCCTCAAATAGCTCTGATACCATGTAGGAATTTACAGGGTAAGTTCCTCAGACAGAACACCAAAGGACACTGCTCACAAATAGATCATAGATCAATACACCAGTATTTTTGACATGGTTAAAGCCCTCAAAGAGGGAAACAGTCCACGGCTTGAGCCAACGTGGCCACTTCAGGCAATTTATTAATAAAAGAATGAAAATTTACATAAGCTTCTCACATGAACAGTTAACCTACAAATGACCCTCCCTGCTCTTTAAATAGAGATCATGGACCAATCAGGTGTTAAGCCACGGATCAAGTGTCGGTAATACCGAGGAGAGAATGAACCATCGGATCACTACATATTGTGACCGTGAGATTGTAAGTTACAGAAGTACATAGTAAAGAAACACATTTTACCTAACTCTATACTAAACCAAGTTATACTTAACTATTTCCTATGTGTTGGAATATCCTAACAGGATTTGCATAGCATTTCCTTTCACCTGTATAATGTCTTTCATTAATGGTGTATGGGTTCAATCTTAAATATTATGTTTCTGTAAATCACTTCCTCTATTGCTTACATAGTGAAACCACTATAAGATGGTTCATTGTTGTCCTAGTTCGGTTATTCTACTATCTCTTTTTATATTTTAATGGCTTCCACATGTATAGCTTCCTATTGGACACTTCTTAATGATGAATGCCTTCGAAACCAACTCTCTTTTGTTTCTATTCTCCTACTTGGTTTATGAGTTTAATTATAGATAGGTGAGGAAACATGAACTCTCTATGACTTTAACCATTGCAGAACTTACTTGAGCTACAAATTAGAACTATTATGGGCTTCCAACTGTTAGGAGGAAAATCTCATCTAAATTTCTGGTCTCCAAGTGTAGAAACTACATTTTCACATCTTGATTCCTTTCTTTGTTTTTCGTAAATTCTTTCCCCTCTTGTATATTAGGCTCCATATGTGTAAGTATAGTGGCTTATTTTTTCTTTTTTTTAGACTTGATTAAATAACATGCAGTTAAATACAATAACTATTAACTCCCTTAACATTAACTCTCTTAAATAATAATAGGTGTATAGATACATTATGCCCTTCCATACCTCTACCTTTTGACTTTACTTGTATCATAAGAAAAAATATAACATATTATTATATCAGTCCCTAAGCACACATAATTATACCATTATCTAACACATATTCTTACATGTATTATGTAACTTTTTCCGTAAAAGAAAATTCATAATTTTAAAGGAGAAATTACATGCTATGGATGTCTGAAGGCATATGCTATAAAACGTGGCTTTTTGTCCACTGTCCAAAACTAGTAAATACAATAAAACCCAAAGGGTGTACTGTGTTGGTTCATAGACCACAATATATAGTTCAAAAAATCACCCACACAGGTGTAGACGTCCATATTTACATTCTGATATATACATAGCAAAATCAATAAAGGTTCAAAATCATAAAGCTGTGAATTTAGAGGCTATTGCCCCTCTGAATTCCCCCATCTATATATGGCTTGTGAAAATACTGATAAATCTTTGCAGGTGTATGTTCAGTGATCATCCACTCTCCTAGAGGACGATGCGTCGCTTCTTTTGATAGCCTATCAGCAGTTTCATTTCTTTCCCTGTAGATGTGAGAAACAGAAATTTGATCAAAGAATGTTTTGAAAAAAACAATTTCTTCAAAAATAGTTCTCAAAGAGTAAGCAGAACAAACAGCTATGTTGTTAAACCAATCAGTCACAATCTTTGAATCTCCATAAATTTGTATATTTCGCCATTGTTTTAGAATGGAAAAGTATAACAAATGACATAGCGTTATCAATTCAACATGGTTATTTGTGCCCTGTCTCAGTCCCATGCAAATCTGAAAGTAGTGTGTTTCAGATAGGTAGAAACAAATGCCACCCCCATAGCCATGTTGTTGGGCAACCCCATCAAAGTAAGCCCATGGTATTGATCTGTTTATCTGTTCCTACCAAATAATTCTAGGTCTCTTTTGGTTGTCATCATTTGGAAGTTCTTCAAATGCAGCACAAATTTGTGTAGGGAGAAGGTTCCAGTTTACCGGTTTATCTTCAAAGATTTTGGTATTTCTCTTGATCCAAATGTACCAAGATATGAGTAGTGGGAGGTTCCTAAATTTTTCCACAGCCGATGTACTCCACCAATTTTCCCAAGCAGTTATAATATCAGCCCCCTGCCAGTTCATAGTCATATTTAGTGTTTGTAGGACTTGTGACCAAATGCTCCTAGTGGTTGGGCAAGTAAGGAAAAGGTGTTGGGTCGATTCTTCTTCTTGGAGGCATAGTACACACGGGAAGGACCCAAAAATGCCCTTCTTTTCAGATAGGATCCAGTGGGGATCTTATTTTCTAATATGTTCCAAATCAACAATATGGTACAAGGAGGAGCTTTTAATTTCCATAAGGTATCCCACCAGCTTCTCAAGACCTCTAGTTTTCTATCTGCAATGATTATGTCATAGCCCTGTTTCGATGTGTATTGTCCAGATTTTGAGTGTGCCCAAATAAGTTCATCCTCTACATTATTTAATCTGACATGTATTTTTGTGAGTGCTTGTAAATAGATTTTCCAAGTTCTACTCCATTCATTTAGTATGTTCCAGTTCTGTTCAATCAGCAAAGCTTGTGTATGAAATGTTGTATTCTGTTGATCCCCTATCTATCCAAGAAACTTTATGCCCCTATTGTTAAGGTGATGTATCAATCCATCTAGTAGATGATGGGAATTTCCACTGCCCGGCGATGGGTCAATTCCAATTTGGACTGAGGCTCCATTACCAAGTTTCCATAGTAAGCCATCCTTAATTATGGACATAGAATTGAGTATGGCCCTCCATATCATCGAAATGCCCTTCCTGTTCCAAGATGGGCTTCTGATCTCGTCTATAATAGTCGACGGCCAGATATATTTGTGTAGTATAACCTCAGCCCAAAGACTATTTTGTTTTAGTAGTATCCATCTCTATTTGGATGCTAAGGCTTGAGTGAAGGTCGAGAGTAATTTTAGTCCCCATCCTCCCCACTTCTTAGGAGTAGCAATTTTCGTCCATTTTACCCAGGCAAAGGGTTTTCCCTCCTTTTTTCCATTCTAGAGGAATTTTTATTTCTTGAATTCTGTGAAGGATCCCTCTTGGAATCTAGGCTAGTGACATCCAGTACACCGGGGTGGCTTCGAGGACTAATTTGATGAGGATAAGTCTGCCAGCCCTAGAGAGGAACCTGTGACACCAGCAGCTTATTCTCTTTTCCACTTTTGTGATGATCTAGGTCCAATTAGCAATCTTGTATCCATCTGGTTTTAGTCTGAAGCTCAAATATTTGAGTCCCCCCATCAAATCAGTAGCTTGAAAAGGAAATTTTTGTATGGCTAACTGAGATTCCTGTAGAGTACAATCAAATAGGGATATGGTCGATTTTCTCAGTTTATCTCCATTCTCATTGCTCTGCAGAATAGATTCAAAATCTCATTCAATAAAGTTGTGTCCCAGACACTCCCATTCAAGAAAATCAATATGTCATCTACAAATAGTAGATGTGTCAGAGAGTATTGTTTCGTGATTTTTAGTCCTTGAAGGCCCCCACTTCTTTTTTCTGATGCAATGAGTTTGCTCAATCCTTCCATGACTAATAAGAAAAGAAGTGATGATAAAGGGAATCCCTACCTTATCCCTCTATCAATATTGAAGGATGGAGTTGTAGATCCATTAATGAGTATAGCAAAAGAAATAGTGGAGATGCACCCCATCATCCAATTGATGAGAGTAGGGGGAAATCCCAAATGAGTGATAATCATCTTGATATAAAGCCAATTCACTTTGTCAAAGGCCTTTAATAGATCTACTTTGAGAGTGAGTCCCTTGAGATTTTTGTGTTTGATGGAGTGAAGGGCTTCCTGGGTCGTGCCAATGGCATCCTGAATATGACGATGGTGGAGGAAAGCAAATTGCTCCTGGGAAATGTGGTTTGATAATATAGGCTTAATGCGATTGGAAATGATTTTAGAAATGATTTTGTACAGGAAGCTGCAAAGGGATATAGGCCTAAAGTCATTGAAAGAGGCAGGTGAATCAGTTTTAGGAATCAAGGCCAAGTAAGTGAAGTTTATGGGGGGATGGGTATGTCCATTGATTCTGCTTTCTTCAATGACCGCCAGCAGATCCTGTCCCAGCAACTCTAGGAAAGTTGAGTAGAACTCCATCGGCCATCTGTCCAGGCCCAGACTCTTGTCTTTCTTGAACCACTTTAGAGTTCCTTCCAGTTCCTCCATGTTGACTAGTTGTATCAAATTCTCAACAGCATCTGGTTCCACAAACCTTGGAAAATGCCCTGCCAAGTTTATGATTTCCGGGAGATTGATGACTGTCGGCACTGTAAATTGGCTTTTGAAATGTGTATTCCCCAACTTGGCTAATTGAGGATGAGTAGAGGCCCATCCATCTGGCTCACAGGGCAGCTACCAGATAGTGTTGGTGGCCTTTCTACCGTTAGCAAATTTGTGAAAGAACTTGGTATTTCCATCTCCTGCTTGTAGCTAGATGGCTCTACTTTTCAACCTCCATTGTTCTTCCTTTTCAAGTATCATCTTAATCTTTTGGTTCTCCAGGTTGATAAGATGTATTCTAGTATCATCTAATAAGAAACCAAACCCCTGTTCATCCGTTAGCTGTGCAATATGTAATTCTATGTCAAAAATATGTTGTTCATCTCTCAACTTCTTCATCCTCTACCATTCCTCTGTCATAGTCCTGATATTTTTGAGTCGAATACAGAAATCGACAGCCATCCTCTGTTCCTTGAGTGGAGGTTGAGCTCTCCAAAACTCAGTCACAAGATTTATGTATTCAGGATCTTTTAGGTGTCCAGTAAAGAATTTGTAAGCGGAGCGAGGATTTTTGGTTGGTCCAGTGATTTGAAGAAGTATGGGGAGATGATCAGAAGATCCTCCAATACCAACCCATTGTCTATATAGCGGTATGTTATGGAGGAGATCTTCATGGATTCAAAACCGGTCCAATGTCTAACCTAGTGTAGCATCCCCCGTCCTCCTATTATGCCATGTGGGCACTTTCTTGTTCATGGGAACATCAACTAATTTGTAGGTGTCTAGGAGTGTACTCATCTGATCTGAAATAGGGTCAATTTGAGGATGATGACCCCAGGATTCTTCCATTCCCAAAGAAAAGTTTAAATCCCCTCCAATAATGGTGGAATTTGAAACAAGATTATGTTCCAACAAATTGAGCCAAAATTCCATTTTGTTCTGGTTGGGGGCATAAATGTTGATCATGTTTAACTGGAGACCGAGTTCCCCCACAAAAATGTCCATTCTGATGAATCCCCATCTGCCCTAGGATGATATGAGATTGAAAACTTTACGGTTAATACCAATTGCAAGACCTTCGAATTTGCCATTGGCATCCAAACCCTGAAATACCCAACGTGTCAAGATAGAGTGGAGGGTTCTGGTAATGATGTTAGAAGTGCCAAGGGTTTCCTGTAGGAAAATGATGTCACAATTGGTATCATTTAACAGCCTCTTGAGAGCCAATCTCTTCTTGGGGTTGGCTAATCCCCTGTAGTTGTAGGAGAGCCACATCATGGGGAGACAGGAGCAGAGGGCTCAATTTCTCTAAGTGCCCTTTCAATGGTGGATTTTCAGCCCCTTGCAACATCTACCACCGTCGACTTGATGGCAGTTTTGATCTTGGATGGGCGCCCTCTGGCAGGTTTATATTTCTTGGATCGTCCGGGGGAGAGACCCAAACCTAAAAGTGGGGTCTTAGGTCAAACTCTAGATCGGAGGTTGTAGGGATGGGATCTCATCCCAGAAGGGGAGGAAGTGTGAGAAGGGGGAGTGGAAAAATCCCTAAGGGAGGTAGGAGTAGTGGAGAATGTGGGGTGTGGACGAAAAATGGATCAAAGGATGGAGGGGATAAAGCAATGAGCAGAGGAGGGGGGATGTAAAGATGTATGCAGAGTAGTAAACATATCTTCTAAAAAATGTGCAGAGGTTATGGGAAAAGACTCATTACCCGAGAGAGAAGGAGCTTCCGCTACTGATTTGGAGCGAGTCCGAGGAGGTGAGGTTGTAACTATTCGCCGGTTTTTTTCCTTCTTTCTAGCTCCCACTGCCACCTCAGTTGGTGCCTCTCCTTGTTTCTGTTCTCCCTTGTTCTACTCTTCAGAGGTCTGTTGTTTTGTCCCCGTCGAGTTTTCCGTGGTCACCGAAGAAAGCAGTGGGCAATCCTTGTATATGTGACCCACTTTGTGACACCTCCTACAACGAAATGGGACTCCTTCATAGTCCAAAAGTTGTTTGCACGAGAAATGTCTCCTGTGTAGAGTAATGTTTTCTTCAAGCCTTGCCCTGGTGTCAAGATGTACCAAAATCCTTGCCATAGTCATAATTCCAGTTTTTTCGTAGGACTGGTCATGCTCAAGGTAAGTTCCCAGTGCATCTCCAATACATTTGAACACCTATGGGATCCATAACTGCATGGGTAAACCGGGAAGTCTGACCCAAATAGTTCCTGCTCTGAGTTGTTCACGCTCTGGATTGAAAACTGGATCCCATCTCTTCAACAGAACTGGCGCTAGCTCAATATGCCAATAGCATGATAATATCCATTCTGTGTACTCCTCCTTATGAAAGCGGAGAGCGAACCAACCTCTAGTCAAAACCCTAATAACAGGAAGTTCCTTCAAGAGGGAACCCCATATCTCCATAGTCCATTGACGCAATCGCTCCACCGTGTAGTTCCGACCTCTTACACAACTAGCATGTACTTTCCTAACTGTGTCCATAGCATCCACCATTTGAACGTCTTCACCAAAAGTCAGGTTAATATCAGTGTCCACAACTCTGAGACATAGGCCCTTTTTCAGCTTGTCCATGCATCGGCCCGTAGGATAGTCTTTGAGTAAGTTCCTGCACGGTTCTGAGGAGCTATGCTGGGCTAATAGAGTAAGTCGAGTATTCGGTATAGGAGAGTCAAAAAAACCCAAGCATATCGGGGAATGATGGTTAAAACTACATGATCCTGGATGAATGAACGATTGTGCAGGGCACGGGGGATTGGAAGGGCCAGTTGGAGCCAAGGAGATGGAGGGAGGGTTCATAGGTAGAGAATGTTGCGAGGGATAAGGTGGGGGATGTTGTGGGGGATATGGCAAGGGGGATTCAAAGGTGGGAGATGCCTAAAGACTGGTGCCGAGGAGATTCAGTGTGGCTGGAGAGAGGGGGGCATTCCAAAACTGATAAATCCTCAACGTTGACAGCAGGATGCTGCCATTTTTCGGAGAAAGGTAGGAATTGTGGCGACTGGACTGCAGTTGTCATCCAAAGTGGTTTCTTCTGCTAGGGGTCCATAACTGAGGCAGTTTGGTGAGCCCAAATCTCCTATTTTGGGATGGGGTCCTCCTCATAATCCATGAGGCCTTCTTCAACCACAGTAACTGATAGAATTACCTGACCTCCATATGACCAAGGGAAAGCAAGCTGTAGTGTATGAACGGTGTTGCAGAAAAAAAAATGGGTAATTCACACAAACAAACAATAAGCTATCCACCGACAGACCCGATATTAGAGATCAATAACCATTAAAAAACTAGCCCGTGGTCAGACCCGTGGACGTGACCATCCTACTAACTCCAAAATATCACTCGCTGGTAGTAAAAACCACAGTTTCAGTAGCCAGAAGCCCTAGGATTCGGCCATGATTAGGGTTTCAGGTGCTCCGCCTGCCGTTCTCTAACCTGTTGAAGAGGACTCCGGATAAACTTCAATATTATGTAACTAAACCTTCAGCTAGACCTAATAACGAAAGCATATTCATAGGTCATCTACATACAATTATTCCAACAATTTAATATACGCACTTAATTAATCAAATACACTGGAGTGTAAACATATTTCCCAACAATATCTACTGCTAGAAATTCACTTGGGAGATAACACTTTCCTCCTGACCATGAACTGAATCCGCGAGTCCCCCGCAAGCTGATATGTGCTTGTCAATGGAATTAAAAACCTCTTTGATTCCTAGGTAATATATTTTATAAATATTCTTCGCTAACATATTTTAGAAGCATCCGACTTTTTCAGTCTACCAACCGTTTTGCCTAGGGTTTCTTTATTTTCTTTTTTTCTAAAAAATGTGTTTTTTCCTTTTTCTTTAAAGCCCTCCTTTCTTTCTTGCAATGCTTTATTCCACCAATACTTAGTGTATTTATCCAACTAAGTGATTTAATATGTCTTTCTCTCCCATCATATTAAATCTTATATATTACCTCCATGGAATTTTAGGAGTCATTTAAGGGAATATTTATTTTGATCTCATCCACCAATAATGGTTTCCAAATCATGGCAAGAATCTCTTAACTCTAGTGTTTCTTTCCTATTTAATTTCCGAATGTTTATTTATTAATAAAAATTTATTTATTACATCACAATAAAGTTATCTTTCAAATTCATTTAAAATTCAACATGACTTTCCAACCATAAAATTTAAAAATAGTTCAATTTAAAAATAGCAATACACTAACATAGAGAGCAAAGGGGTGTTACATCCCCCCACACCCCCCTCCCCCGCCTCCATTCATTCAAGATCATCCTCAATGTTCATTATCCAATTGCTTCCTCTCTGAAAAAGTGTTGGATAGGCCTCTCACATATTATCCTCTAGATCCCAAGTAGCCTACTTGGGTGTAAAGTGCTTACATTGCACTTTAACCTGTGTGATGGCTACATTCTACAAAAATATCTCTTTCTAATTTAATATGTAAAGTGGCTTTGCTAAGAAATCTCCTTCTTGTTCCACCTATACCGAATTCCAATCAATCGTGTTAGAATAATCATAGACATATTTTTTTAACAAAGATACATGAAAAACAGTGTGCACTTTTATATCATTGGACAATGCCAGCTAAAATGCTACCAGCCCAACTCTGTCCAAAATCTCAGAAGGCCCACAAAATTGTGGTGCTAGTTTGGTACAGGTTCAAGTCCTTAAGTTATTTTTTCTTGGTTTCACTCTTAAATATACATGATATCCAACCTTCAATTCCTTATGAGTTCTCTTTTTATCAGCATAACTTTTCTAACTATCCTGTACAATTTTTATGTTCTATCTAATTTTCGATAGCACTTGTTCCATTTCTTGTAAAGCATCTAGGCCTAGTGCTAGCCTATCTTCTAGTTGTCTCCAACTAAGAGGTCCATGGGATTTTCGACCATATAAATCTTCAAAGGGACTCATTTTTTTTAAGCTTGATAACTCTTATTATAGGAAAATTCTGATAAATCTAGAAAATCTTCCCATTTAGCAGGTTTGTCCATGACATACATTCTTAGCATGTCATCTAAAATCTAATCAGTTATATCTCTCTTCCCATCAGTTTAGGGGTGATATGCAATGCTAAAATTTAGTTGTGTCCCCATGCCCCCAAACAAATCTTTCCAAAAGTTTACAGTAAATTTAGCATCCTTGTTGTACACTACCATTTTTGGTATAACATGTAGTCATAAAATCTCATTCATAAAAATGTTTGCAATTTGAGTTGCTCCATAGGTAGATTGTACATGAATAAAGTGTGCTACCTTGCTTACGGTGTCTACTACTATCATACTGGAGTCATGTTTTCACCTAGTTTTTTGTAATCCTATAATAAATTCTAGCGAGATCACTTCCCAATTTATTTATTAATGGGTAGTGGGTTTAACAATCCTACTAGGTGTTGTTGTTCTACCTTCACTTGCTGACATTCTAATCATTTAGACAAATATTTTGTAACTTCCTTTTGCATGCATGGCTAGTAGAATTCCCTCCTTAGTCAAGTTATCATCATTTGATATCTTGGGTGTCTAGAATATAGTTTCTTATCATATTCATCTAATATTATCTGTTTTAGAGCACTTACAATTAGAAAATACAAACTATTTATGTAGGTTAGCAACTTTTTTTTATTTTTCAACATAACCTGGAATTGTTGTATGTTGCAATTTTTGTTGAAATTCTAGATAGTTATGATCCTTCTATATTGAATTTTTGGTCTTCTCCATGAAATATGTACTAACACTGCTAACAGATACTCCCACTTGAGTATGCACATATCTACTTAAAGCATCAACTATTTTATTTTATTTTTGTTTTACGTGTTTAATATCAAATTCAAATTCACTAAGAAAGGTGATCTACCTAGCCTCTCTAGCATTAAGATCTAGCTGCATGAAAAAATATGTTAGGTTAATATGATATGTTACCAAGGTGAATATTTTTCCTAATATGTAGTGTCTCTACATTTTTAAAGTGTGTATTACATCATCTAGTTTTAAATCATATGTTTCATAACGTTTTTCATGTGTTTTCAACTTTCTAGACTCATAAGCCACTACTAAATTTTCCTACATCAAAAACCCTCATAAACCTTCCAAACAAGCATATGTGCAAACAAAAAATTCTTTATCAGGGTCTACAATTTTAAAACAGGGGCCACTATTAGCAAATTTCTTAATTTGTCAAAACTTTCCTGGTATTTAGTTTCCCACTCAAACTTTGCACCTTTCTTTTGTAAGGATGTGATAGGATAGGCTAGTTTAGAGAACCCTTCTATGAATATTTGGTAATATCATGTGATTCCAAAAAATGAGCAGACAACTGATACATCCTTAGGTGTAGACCAATTCAAAATAGCCCTGAGATTCTTAGGATCAACTACAACCCCTCTTTCGAAATAGCATGGCCCAAATATTGTATTATATCCATATAAAACTCACATTTACTAAATTTCAAATATAAATTATGTTCTCATAAAGTTTGCAATACCAATCTCACATGTTCCTTGTGTTCTTCTTCATTCTTGGAATACACCAGAATTCCATCTATAAATACCAACACAAATTTATCAAGTTACTTAGTAAGTACAATGTTCATGAAGAACATAAAGGTTGTTGGTGCATTAGTAAGGCCAAAATGGAAACACTATAAGTTTGTAGTGACCATATCTTGTTCAAAAAGTAGTCTTATGAATGTCTTCATCCTTGATTATCAACTGGTGATACTCAGTCCTCAAATCCATTTTTGATAATATAGTTTCCCACCTTAATTGATATAATAAATCATCAATATGGGGCAGTGGGTATTTTTTTTAAATGGTTAACTTATTTAATTTCCAATAATCAATGCACATTCTAAATGTGCCATATTTTTTCTTTACAAATAACATCGGAGGCCCCCATGGTGAGATACTAGGTCTAGTATATCCTTTATCCATTAGTTCTTGTAACTGCATATTCAATGCTAGTAGCTCAGGTATAGTCATTCTATAAGGGGCTCTAGACACTAGGGTTGCACCTGTTACTACGTCAATGGATAAATATATGTCTTTGTGGAGAGGTAAACCAAGGATCTCATCTAGAAAAACATCCTGAAATTCCATAATGATTTGTAGGTCATCCAATATTTTTCTTTTGTTCATTGGTTTCAACATGAACCACAAACAATTGACGCACTTTTATTACACTCTTTTTCATATGTAAAGCTGAAATTTGTTTAACTGATATTGGTTTTGGTATGCCTTTGGTTAACTTAGTTTGTATCCCTTGTCTTACACAACTTATTGTTTTCTCTAAACATTTTATAACATTTCCATGTTTTTCCAACTAGTGCATGCCTACTAATACATCGTAGGACTCCAAGGGAAGTATATTTATATTTACTTCTATGAAACATCCATTTAAATTCATGGGACATTTTCTCACTTGGCTAGTTACCCTCCTCTTTTTTCTTGTTGCTAACCTTACCAACCTTGCAACCTTAAGTTTTTCAATTTTTAGTTTAAATTTTCCCACAATCTAAAGACTAATGTAACTTAAACTAGCCCTTGGATCAATTAAGACAGAAACATATTAGTTTGAAATTGTACTTTCAATCTCGATCATAGTGGATTGGTATTCCACCTATTTGTCCTCTAGCATTGCACTTATTCTAGGAATGTTTCTGGAAATATCATTCACAATTGTTACCTCATGGACATATTGAATATTTTGAATAGTTATGGGGTTATGCAGAAAATCCCTCAACAAATGGGGTTCACCACACCCCCAACAATTCAGCGGTTCTCTCTCTTTGGCCCCACTTGTAGTTAGAAAATTATATATTATAGAGCAATGGAACCCATAAAATATATTACAGAAATATAAACACAGAAAACACATATAACAAGAGAGACAGAGATACACATGGTTCACCCAATTTAGGCTACGTCCATAGAGAAACATCCAGTCCTTCCTTTTATATTATCTAGCAAATTGAAGAGTTACAACCTATAGTAGATCCGCTATAATTTCCTCTTTGCTCTCACACAATCTCCTTTCTCTTTCTCGCTCTGAATACATATCTATGTATATGCAATACAATTCCCTCATATATAGAGAGGGGTTGCCTTCTAAGGAAAAAAAACCCTAAATTAAACATAACTTCTACCGTGAGATCTCCACCTAATGGACGATCCAAATTGCCTACGAAATTACAACATTTTACAAGGAAATTTTACATCTAATTTTAGCTTCGGGGGCACTGCCCCCCCCACCCCACCCTCCCGCTTCCCGCTGTACCCCTTGCAGGATAATTTACGAGCACATTGCCACCCATTACGAACTGGGGTTCAATGTGGAGTACCTCTAAATACAAGATAATCAGGCTCCACCACCGAATAATCTCCCACTTGCAGACTGATTATATTAACTCACCGCTGTTCTTTTTGCTAGACAATGACTCCACTTTGACCTGGTTCTTTCTATCATATTCACATACTTGAAGACCATTGAAACTGAGTAGAATCTCAATTTCTTCCTGGTTTACAACTAGGTTAACATATCTTACAGGATTTGGCTAGTCGTTATCTTTTCCAGCTTCAACTTTGCATCTTCCAACACTGACTATTGAAATGGTACTTGAGATGTATATTTTTAGTCTTGGAATGAAATGCAGAGTTTTTGCAATATGTGTGGCACTCTGGCTATCATCTGTATACCTCCCTCCTCTCTCTTACCCAATTCATCCATAAATCTTTGTAACCAAATCATTTCTTTACTAGCCTCTGTAGCAGCAACATACTTTGCTTGCGTTATTGAAAGTGCAACAACACTTTGTAGTTTTGAGACCCAACTGACAATTGTTCCACCTACGGTAAACACATACCTTGTTTTGCTCCTTCTGTTATCTCTATCACCCGCCATATCTACATCAACATATCCCTATAGGGCAATGTTTGAACCGCCAAAGCATAATTCTTGATTTGTGGTACCTCTCAAATACCTTAGAATCCACTTCAATACCATCCCACGTTATTTTCCTGGATTATTCATGTATCTACTTACAACTCCCACTACATGTGCAATATCAGGCCTTGTGCAGACCATTGCATACATTAAGCTTCCAACTGCTGATGCGTATGGAACTTTAGACATATAATCCATTTCTTCCTTAGCCTTGGGACACATTTCCTTACTTCATTTGAAATGGCTAGCCAAAGGTATACTAACTCGTTTTGCATTTTTCATATTAAACCTTTTCAACACCTTTTGTATGTACTCACTCTGAGATAATTTTAATTTGCGATTCTTCCTGTCTCTAGTTATTCTCATACCAAGGATTTATTTTACAACACCCAAATCCTTCATTGCGAATGAGTTTGCCAATTTTCTTTTGACCACATTTATTTCGTACATGTTAGAACCTACAATATAATATAGTTTCCATCATTTTTCATGTTCAAATAAACACAATGATCAGAGTGACATCTAGTATAAACTTGTTTAGACATAAACTTGCCAAGTTTTAGATACCACTACCTTGGATCCTGTTTTAAGCCATATAAGCTCTTCTTCAACCTACACACTAGTTTATTCTTCCCTTTTACCTCATATCCTTGTGGCTATTGCATATATATCTCTTCCTCCAAATCACCATGGAGAAAGGTTGTCTTTACATCTAACTGCTCCAGATTTAAATCTTTAGCTCCTACTAGACTTTAAATAGTTCTGATTGAATTCATTTTAACAGCAAGAGAAAATACCTCATCAAAGTCTATACCCTTTTTCCATGGAAACCCCTTCACCACAAGTCTAGCTTTATACCTTTTTCTACCTCCATCTTCTTCCTTCAACCTCTAAAATCATTTATTCTGCAATGTTGTTTTTCTCGCAGGCAACTGGACTAAGTCCCAAGTCTCGTTATGTGCTAAGGATTCCATCTCTTCTTTCATGGCTTGCTCCCACTTCTTCCTAGTTTCTACCTGCACTACTTCTTCATAACATTCTGGTTCACCAGAATCACTCAATAATACATAATATAATGAAGGAGATTATCATTCAAGGGGTCTACTTATCCTAGTAGATATTCTAACACCACTTTCAGGTGTTTGAGGTGCTTTCCACTATTGTGGTTGTTTTTGTTATTCTGACTGTTGATCATTATGATTTTCAGGCACCGTCACTTTTTCTGTGATCTCATCAAGCACTGTGTATTCTCTCTTTTCTTTTTCCTGTTCCTTTTCATGCAGCTGATCCTTTTACAAAACCTTTTCATTAAATATGACATCTCTGCTTATAATGATTTTGTGTTTTTCATAATCATAAAAGTGATAACCAAAATCATTAACACCATATCCAATAAAGGTACATTATTTGAGTTTGCCTCAAGCTTTGTTCTATTTTATTTATTAATGTGGATAAAGGCTTCAAAACCAAAAGTATTTAAAAATGAGTAGTTTACCTTTTTACCTATCCATGCCTCCTTTGGAATACCACCATCCAAGGAACTTGAATTCCCTCTGTTTATTAGATAAACACCAACATCTACCCAAAATTGTAAAGGCAATCCTATATTCAATCTCATGCACCTTGCACGCTCCATGATTGTCCTATTCATCCTTTCTGACACACCATTTTCTTGTGGTGTTTCTATAATTGTCTTCTCTCTGCAAATTCCATTCTCTAAACAATACCTATCAAACTCTTTGCTGCAATATTCACCTTCATTGTCTGATCTGAGACACTTCAACCTTTTTCCTATCTCATTTTCAATCAAATCTTTCCATTTCTTGAAAGTATAAAATACATCAGATTTATTTCGAATACAATAAATCTAGGTTTTTCCGGTTACATCATCAATAAAAGTAACATAATAACAAGAGCCACCAAGAGATGATACCTGAGAAGGTCCCCATGCATTTGTATGTACAAGCTCTAATTTTTCGCTCCTTTTCATTCCCATCTCTAAGGAATCTTACTCTCTTCTATTTTCCATAAACATAATTCTCATAGAATTTTAAATCAGTGTGCTTCAAACCTGGCAACAAATTTCTTGAGTTAAGAATCTACATCCCCTTCTCACTTATGTGCCCAAGCCTATGATTCCATAATGTTGTATCTTCTCCTATAGAGGTTAAAGAATTAGAAATGCCATTGCATAAATACAATGTACTAGCCTTTTCTCCTTTTTCTATTACCAGAGCTCCTTTAGTGACCTTCCAAGTTTTATCTGTAAAAGTAGTCACACATCCCTCACCTCCAACCTACCCTATTGAAATATGATTTTTCTTTAGATCTTGAACATGCCTTACCTCCTTCAATAGCCATTAGATTCAATTCTACTGTTTTATTAGAATTGTACCCATTCCAATCATTTTATAGGGTTTATCATCACCCAATCGAACTCGCCCAAAGTCTCCTTGAGCATAATCATGAAAATGTTTCCTATCAAGTGTGGCATGAAATGAGGACCCCAAATCTACCACCTAGGCATTAATAATATTTTCTAATGGAAGAATCAAATCATCTTGCAACACATCATCTTTCACATTCGATTCATGATTTTTTTCTTGCTGCGCATCTCCTTCTTTGCACTTCCCAGACTTGTTGTCTTTCATCAGGTGTCCTTTCTTCCAGCATTTCCAGTATACTATCCCCGACCTGGACTTGGATCTGGCTTTCCTTGACTTGCTGCGATGTCTTAGGCTTTTTCCTCTTTCGATTTTTCTTCCCCTAGTCTTTGTAGTCAAAGCATTACCTAATGTCTCACCGGTGTCTTTTCATCGCATTTCCTTTCTAAGGATTGCACTGACAACATCATCAAACTTTAAAGTACTAGATCCAGAGACAGAGTTACTAATGGCCATAACTAAACCATTCCAACTTTCTCGCAATGAAAACAGAAATAACAAAGCCCTAACTTCATCATCAAAATTTACCCCTACAGAACTTAACTGATTAGTAATTATATTAAATTCATTTAAATGATCAACAGCAAGCCCACCTTTTGACATCTTCATATTAAATAAATGCTTCATAAGAAATACCTTATTTAAGGCTGAGGGTTTTTCATATAGTTTGGCCAATGCCAACACTAAACCCTTTGTTGTCATTTCCTTTGAAATATTAAAGGCTACCGACATCGCTAGGCATAGCCGTATTGTTCCAAGTGCCTTTCTATCAAGAATATCCCATTCTATGTCTGTCATACTCGTCATCTTCTTTGTATTTCCACTCAATGGTAGGTACATATCTTTCTGATACAGATAATATTCCATCTGCATCTTCCACAGCTGGTAATTTTGGTCGTTAAATTTTTTAACCTAAACCTACGATCTTTCACCATTGCTCCCACTCGAACTAGGAACCCTTCTCTCCTGTGAATTTATAAGCCAAATAGACTTTTGGCTCTGAGACTAGTTGTTAGAAAATTATCTATTACAGAGCAATGGAACCCATAAAATATATTGCATAAATATAAACATAGAAGAAACATAAAACAAGAGAGACACAGATATACGTGGTTCGACCAATTTGGGCTACGTCCATAAAGAAACAACTAGTCTTTCCTTTTATATTATCCAGCAAACTGAAGAGATATAACATACAAAAAATCCATTGTAATTTACTCTTCTCTCTCACACAATCTCCTCTCTCTTTCTCTCTCCAAATACAAATCTACATAGATGCAATACAATTCCCTCATATATAGCGAGGGTTTCCTTCGAGGGAAAAAACCCTAAATTAAACATAACTTCTACCATAAGATCTCCGCCTAATGAATGACCCAGATTGACTACGAAATTACAACATTTTACAAGGCAATTTTACACCAAATTTTAGCTTCAGGGGCGCTGCCCCCCCAGACCCCCCTTACAGTGTACATTTTACAGGCGGCATTGCCGCCACATTAGGAACTGGGGTCCAATGTGGTGATACCTCTAAATAACAAAGATAATTAAGATCCACAACCAACACTTGTCTTTTTATTGTTTAGATCCATAAATTAAGACTCTGTTTGAGATTATGCCAACTCGGTTCAATTTTCCTTACTGAATTTCTTCCATTGGTGATCCTTTCCAAAAATTTTAAGATAAGTAGGTTTCTATCTTTTTGACCGCATTGCATATTTTTTTTGTCCTTCCCTTGCCATGGTTTGGAGCCTTCTGCCCTATTCTTAAATTGTTCATAACGCAATTTTTGTTTTCTTACTACTTCATCCAATTTTTTTAAATTGTCGAACTCAATCCTTTCCTTTTAAGGGACTGGTAGACAATTCAAAAATCGATATACCTTGTATTTATCTTCTTTAATATAAGTGGCATTCCATAATAATATTGTGAATTTTTCCACAAACTCGTCCATAGTTAATTGTCCCAGTCTTAACCCATGACAATCCTTTTCTCAATCGTCATAATATCATTCATTTATATAATTGGACATGAATTGCTTCCAGAAATATTTCCAGGAAATTGTATTTTTCCCTAGTGTATGCACACTTTTGACCTCTTCCCACCAAAGCGCAGCTTTTCCTTGTTGTTGATAAATGGACAAGCTGGCCCTCAGATTGCTCTCATACTCATAAACCTGGAAATACTTGGTCATGTTGAGGAGCCAAGATTCATAATCCTCTTCCTTTTCCCCATCAAAAGTAGGGGGTTTCATTTTTTTGAACTCCCCTTGAAGCTCCACTTTCTAATTCCTTTTCCAAGTTTTTGGATAAGTTTTTTCTAAATCATCCTAACTTTCATACATTTTTTATTCAATCTCCACATCTTTCCTTTTCAAGATTTATGTTCTACATCCATCCTCTTCTAATTCTATTATCTTATGACTAGAATTTTTAGTTAGGTCTCTAATCATTCTTTCTTATTCTTCACTTTCCTTCAGAAATTGCTCATTATTGGTTCTGAGATAAACTAACTCCCCTTGTGAACTTTTTACAATCTCCACAAGCTGATTGGTTGGTGTATTAGTTCCTAAACCTAACTCCACATAGATTCCTTCTCCTTTTGATGCAGGTGGATGGGTGTTGTCTACCATTTCGAGTTGTAACCCTGCTTCATTAGAATACCTTATAATCAACATAAAATAGTGTTAGCATATCAGTTCTTAAATCAGATTCCAAAATTATGCACATAACTATTTTTTTGTGTGGTGATTCCTTGTAGAACCAGTTTTTGAAACATGGCTCTCATACCATCTGTCACATACCCTACTTCACCAACTACCATCTAGATTTATGGTATCCAAGTGTAGAAACTACAATTTTTCATCTTGTTTCCTTTCTTCTTTTATGGTAAATTCTTCACTCGTTTTGTATATTAGGCTCCATATGTGTAGGTACCGTGGCTTATTTTTATTTTTGGAATTTCTTAAATAACACATAGTTAAATACAATAACTATTAACTCCCTTAATATTAACTCTCTTAAATAATGACAAGAGTAAAGATATATTATGCCCTTCCATACCTCTATGTTTTGACTTCATATGTATCATATGAGAAAATAAAATATATCATTATATCGGTCCCTAAGCACACATAGTTATAGCATTATCTAACACATATTATTAGACATATTATGTAACTAAACCTTCAACCAAACCTAATAATGAAATAATATTCATAGTTCATCTGCATAGAATAATTCAAAAAATTTAATATACACACTTAATCAATCAAAAAAAGTGGACTGTAACTAGATTTCGTAATTGCTTATGTTGTTGGAAATTCACTTGGGAGACCGCACTTTCCTCCCAACAATGAACTAAATCCACTAATTCCCCCCAAGCTGAGATGTGTTTTCCAATGGAATCAAAAACCTCTTTGATACCTAGGTAATGTATTTTACAAATCTTCTTCCTTAGCAGATTTTAGCAGCGTCCCGCTTTTTGGGTCTGCCAACGCTTTTGCGTAAGCTTTCATTCTTTTATTTTTTTCCAAAAAAGGTATTTTTTCTTTTATTTTTGCCTTTCTCTCTCGACACTTTATTCTACCGATACTTAGTGTCTTTCTCCATCTAACAGAGTTCATAGATATTTCTCTCTAATCATATTAAATCTACTCTATCACCTCTTACAAAATTTAAGGAGTCATTTAAGGGAAGATTTATTTTTATCTCATCCACCAATAATGGTTTCCAAATCTTGGAAAGAATCTCCTAACTCTAGTGTTCCTTTCCCAAGTAATTTTCTTATTTTTATTTATGAATAAAAAATTATTTATCACATCACAATAACTTTATTTTTCACATTCATTTCAAATCAAACATGGCTTTCGAGCTATCAAATCTAAAAATACTCTAGTCTAAAAATAGAAATATATTAATATAAAGAACAAAGGGGTATTACATTGAGTCAAATAAATCATGTTGAAGAGTTGGATTATCATGTTCATAACAAGTTGTTGTATGATGTTGGCAAGTTATTTGTTCCATAGGGTGAAAGAGTCAATGCCATAAGGGAAGCCCACAATTCTCTTATTGTTGGTCACTTTGGTGTAGGAAAAATAGTTGCTCAAATACAAAGGTATTGCTATGGGCCTCACATGAATGAAATTGTCTCGAGATATGTAAAAGGATGTTTTTTGTGTGCTACTACCAAGCCAAGCAATAAGAAATTGGTTTTGTACACTCCACTTCCTATCCCTATGCATCCTTGGAAAATTATTTCTATAGATTATGTTGGGGGAAAGAAATGTCTAGGAAAGGTAATGATTATTTATATGTTGTGTTGGATCATTTAAAAAAAAATGTGTGTGTTTATGCCATGTAAGAAAAAGGTTACAGATGAACATACCATAAAGATGTTCATAAAAAATGTACAGGTTTATATTGGGTTACCTACTTTGATTATCTATGATCCAGATTCTTGATTTATTTGGAAGTTTTAGTCAACTTTATGGGAACTCATGGAAACAAAGTTGAAGAAGAGAACAACATTTCATCCACAAACTGACGACCAGAGAGAAGTACTAAATAAAATAGTAGTGCATCTCCTTCGTACATATTGTGGTAAGCATCCTAAACTTTGGGATGAACATTTTCATTACATCCACCATGCCTACAATCATGCCAAGCATTGATCTACACAATTATCTCTATTTGAATCTTGTTTCGGTTATTTTCCAAAGTAAAATTTGGATTTCATCTTTTGTAAAGACATTGCAATAAATAGACATAGTGATGTGGACAAAGCCAAAGATTTCATTGAACAAATTCATCTAGTTCATCAAAGGGTACAAGAATAGTTGGAGGAAAGGAAAGCCAAGCATAAACAAAGACATGACAAGCATAAGGTTGATCATGATTTTCAAGTGGGAGATCAAATTTGGTCTTACATCAACATGGAAAGACCACAATGTGAAGGTAAAAAGCTCAACCCAATCAGATATGGTCCTTTCAAAATGTTGGAGAAGATTAGTAACAATGCTTTCCCATTAGATTTTCCACCTTATATGGAAATTTATTATGTTCTGAATGTAAAAAAATTGAGATTTTATGAGCCTCCTATGATTTTTTATCAACAAATGAATGTTCATATTCCATCTATAGAATATTTTTCTCCTAAATATTCAAATGAGTTGCAAGAAGACTCAATTCTTGACAAGAGGATAAGGACTTCACATTATCTTCAAGTGGGGCTCAAACGTACCAATCCAAGCAAAGCAAGGTGGATAGAGATCAAGAAATTGAGGTAGTTGCATCATCACTTGCTAAGTAAAAATATATTTTTTGTGGTCCAAAAACTTCCATTGCGAAGGAATGATCCAGGGGATCAGAAATGTGCACAAAAATAAAAGTGCTCAAAATCTCCTGAAATCATTACCAAATCGTAGACTCAACACTCTAATTCTAATGACACTTGAATTGCCTCAAACTGACACCATATGAGGAAGTTGTCGCATTCTGAAATTTTTGGCAAACAACTAAAACTCAACTTGCGGGGTTCACTGGGTAGCGTACAGATGCCACAAGGAAGTGCGTACAATGACGTCATGCTAACATCATCTGATGACCGAGTAGTATAGGAGCCAATTAGAAATCTCCATTTGGGCTAGTCTGGTGATGACACTTGGCGCACTAGTATTGATTGAAACTTTTTTGGATGGACCAATCATAGAGTTACACATGGCCCAATCCCAAGGCACCACATGGCACTCTAGATGAGGCCAAACTTTGATTCAACAAAAAGACCAACCTCCATAGGATTCGAATTCAAGACCTCATGCCTAACAATTTGTCATCGCATTGGTAGACCACGTGTATTTCATATTATATAAAGGTGGTAGACTTATATTTATTAACAAATGTTTTGACATTTGTGGGGAGGGTTGGGCCATCAGATGCACCCGACCGGCCTAACGCAAGGTTTCGTTACATGTCCCATGACAAGAGGATTAATTTTTAAGTGGTGGGACACATGGCACCCTACCCACACCTCAGCCCACGGTTTTGGTTACCGTGAAGACCACAAATAGAGGTTACAACGAGAGCATAGGATAAGGGTCTGATAGTTAAGCTTTGGCCCACGATTATGTGGATATTTGTGACCACCGATCTATAATTAGGGATAGTGGGCACGTGGCACCCTACCCATGCTTATCCCCAAGCCATATGGGACCACACGACCAAGAGCGCATGATTTGCAAGGGGCCAAAGGCCCACGTATTAAGGAAAAAGAATTTGATATTAATTCAAAACAACAAATGTTTCATAGTGTGGGTTGAACCCAATACATTCAAGATTCAAACTCCATGTTTTACAAATACATCAATGAACCATTTTGTGGTTAGTTTTGCAAAGTGAGCAGTTTTGTAGAGTATTTTACATGGCAGATTGAAGAAAGAGGCCTATCTTGGCCATTTTTCAACCTTTTTAAGCCCAAGAAGAGTTGGCATAGGGGTTCTTTGGCATTTTGGACACAATACTAGTGTTATTTTTGAAAATTGGGTATTATATGTTGATGTATTTAAACATTTGAGCATATAATGAAAACGGCTACCATTGAAAGTTGGACTTCGAGACGTAGCCTGGGAGGGGTGAACTCCATCATCATTCGCTATGTTTTGATGTTTTTTATTATCCATTTTAATTATTAAAATTTGAAAAATTTATTCTAGTTTGTGTTCTTTTGCAATCATGGTCCATTTCCTAAAAGACATAAACTAGCTTGCAAAACATTTCATGAAACCTTCATTTTTAATTTCATATCATACATTGTCCACATGAAAAGTTTTTCTACTGATATATTTTTAAATACATTCCAACATTACTTTCAAACACATTTACTTTCAATTACTTCTTATTTAATATGGACATGGAAATATTTTATTTATAATTGAGAGTGAGAGCGAAATATATTTACTGTATCTCCTTTAGGTTGTAATATCAACAACCAACAAAGAAACCACTATTAGAATGGGACTAAGTTTTATAATATTTTTAAGTAAAAGTAACCAAATACGTATATTTATTTTTTATTTTGATTATATTATTTTTTAATGTAAAAAATATTTTGCTTTTATTTTAAAAGTCATAGGTGTTAATCCACATTGATCATGGAATGAATTACACATCACCCTATACTGAGTCGTAGAATGAGCTTCTCTGCTCAATTATAAGAACCAAATAGATAGTAGAAACTTAGATGTTCTTAAATTTATTAAAATTATTCTTGAAATCTTATGTGGAGAAAAGAAATACAACATTATTATTAATTTTATTTCCTTAACGATCAACCAACAATAAAATATATGATTTATATAAATTAAAATATAAATTAAATTTTTAAAATTAACATTTGGAAGAATAATCATATAATATATATATATATGCAGAGAGAAGAGAGAGTGAGGAGAGAGAGGAGAGAGAGAGAGGAGAGATCAAAAAAAGGATTTAATATTTCTATTTCTTTTTATGAGAAAAAATTGGATTGATTCATAAAATTTGGATTAACATAATCATTATAACTATGTGGATAAGTTTCCAATGACTCAATCACACAATACTAATGTGCTATTGAAAAATACATTTCCATATTTACTTAGTGAACCACCATTAACCATTTAATAAATCCCACTTGTTTAGCCCTTTACTTATTTCCACTTATAATTTTACAACTAAATCTGATGCCCTTTATTTAATTCATGGGGGGTTCACTCACAAAGCAATAACATATCACATGCATGCATATTGAGGCATAAAAATAAGGAAAAAATGAAATAATATATTGAGCATATAATAGGGAGTGAAGGGTTTTTATATGTTGTATAAAAATATGTGTATTATAAGGTACTCTTTATATAATACATTGGCCACATGGAGGCAAAAAACAAGTGGGCTAGAGAAATAGAGGTTCAAGCATATAGTGGGAGTATTGAGTGTGGGAGAGGGGGGAGAAACAAATGTGGTAATATTTGGTCCATAGTAGCCTAATATTCAAGCCCATGGCCCTATTATCGATATGCAATTCATGGTATTGTTAATTTATTAAAGTAAAATTGACATGCTAAGATAGCATGGGAGGAGGAGCTAGAATTCCTATACTTGGGATACACTCCATGGAGACTGTACATGTGCTACTTTCGAAAGCCAACCAAGAAATATGGGTTTAGTTGGGAGGGGAAACCAATAATGCAAATGAAATCTTGTTGGAGACAATTCAATGGCTACGAGTACAGATGATGAATTTAGGAACAAAAAATGAAACTCTAAGGATAGAACAGGTGTAACGAACCTCTCTCTAATTTATTTGGTACTTAATACATTTATTGGTTATTGAATGATTAGACTTAGTTGTACAGGATATCACTGTTTTTAGATCTAAATATATGAGTAAATAGTTGTTAATGATAGTTTAATGCTTCTCGCTGTGTGAAGTGGTGTATACTTAAAATATTTACCTTCACATTATATTTCCATCTTCAATGCTGAATTTAGTAATGCAAGAGTCAAGTGGTTATCCCTTTTTTGTTTGTTGTTGTTTCAACTTTAAAAAGGGTTGATATTACCTCTCTTATTTATCTACTCTCCATGCCTGGTACTTTATTCTCGTAAAACTCAAGTATTTCTAAGTTGTTATACATTTAAGTGTTCAACGCACTGGAGGCTGCCACAAGGAAGGGAAACCTAAGCTTCTGCACCAATTTCATGTACCCATTGAATTTACCCTCGCTACAACTCGTAGGGAACCTAAAACTTTTCCTCTAGAGCATATAGGGGATCAAAACTACAGTTTTGGTTTTGACACTCCAGCTCAATCCTCCCTTGTAACACTAGCCCCACACCCACGACATAAATGCTATAAGTCTCGTAATTCATCTAACAAATAACTTTGGCCTTCTTTCTTACATTCCACATACTAAATAACATCAGATAATATATTTACACTTTATAACAACCTTTCGTGATATTCAATGGACAGTAAACTGCAAATACTAATGGATGAACACTTGTAATTGTTCTTAATTTTATAACAACAAATAACCTCTCTATGTAGATAAGTATATATTCCATGAAGTAGAGGAAATGAATCTAATGGTAACAAAAACAAAGAATCACACGTTCCTATGCCTTCTACTCAGTAATCATACACATCTAGAACAATTAATTCAAAATCTTCATGCAACATAAATTGAATCAAAATTTGAGTTATCTACCATACTAAAAGACTTGCACTAGAGACGACATTGTCCACCCAACCACGAATTGCCTCTAGTTCCTCCCGAGCTTGATTGTCATTTCCATAGAATCAACAACCTCTTGTTGATCTCCTTAATGGGTATTTAATTCCCTTATTCATGATAATGTTTGATGTCCCTCTTTTGTAATATTTATTGCTTTCTTAACTAGGATTTGCTTTAAATGCCACCTCTCTCACCCATTGTGCTTTAAACGAAACTCGTCATAGCCTTTTTCTCCATATAAGATTTTTCTAAGGAAATTTATCTCCCTTCCTTAATCTTATCTAGAATCTTTAAATATTCTAATCATGAAGAATTGACAATCTTATCTCGAGCATCTTTTCTGAGTGCATAATTTCCTCAAATAATAATTTCCTTTATTAATAAAATATTTACAATAAGTAATCCAAATTTTTGGCTCCATCCCCATTTATTACACACATACATAAGGTAACATAATCTACTAGGGGATGTCACATACATCCCCCCTTATTTTAGCACCATCCTCAAATGTGTATACTACTGGAAAAATGATGGAAAAGTTTTCTGCATCTCGTCCTCTCACTCCCAAGTGGCCTCCTGAGGGGTGTATTGCTTCCACTGCACTTTAATCTGAGCAACAGATCAATTCTAGACCTAGAACTCTTTCCAATCGTGAATGCAGAGTGGTTCTACCATGAACTCTCCTTCGAGCTCCACCTGTAACATTTTTCAATCGATAATGTGAGAGAAATCATGTAGATATTTCTTTAACAATAAAATGTGAAAAACATTGTGAATTTTAATGTGACTAGAGAGAGCTATTTGATAAGCTACAGGTCTTAATCCTCCCATCTTGTGGGTTGGTCCATCACATACATTCTAATAATATCCTTCAAAATCGTGTTGGTTCTTTCCATCTAACCATCGGTTTGGGGATGGTATGCAGTACTGAAGTTTAATTTGGTACCCAAGCCACCAAAAAATTCTTTCCAAAAATTAGAAGGAAATTTGGCGTCTCTATCTGACACTATCATTTTAGGAATCTTGTGACGTAGAAAAAATTCCTTCATAAAAATCTGTGAAATTGTTGTGGTGCCAAAAGTAGACTGCACTAGCAGAAAATGGGTTACTTTACTTAGCAAATCCACAACCACCATGATAGAATCATGTTTTCTCTTTATCCTAGGCAGTCCAGTTATAAAATATAAGGAAATGACTTCCCATTTCCATTCCAAAATTGGTAGTGGGTTTAATAATTTGGCTAGGTGTTGGTGTTCCACCTTCACCTGTTGACACTCTAAGCATTTAGTCAAAAACTTTGCTACATACTTCTCCATTTTTTACGAACAAAAAGTTGTCTTAAGCTTGTAACCATCTTTGGATGCCCTAGGTGTCCAGCATAAGGAATTTTATGATATTTGTCAAATATTAATTGTTTCAGTTGTTCTGCTGCAAGACTGTACAATCTGTTTCTATACACCATCAATGTTTCAGCATTTTTGTTGTATCCTAGAATATTAAATTCTTGTAATTTTTGTTGTAATTCTAGATAATTTGGGTTAGAAAGTGTGCCTTATCTGACTTTCTCAAGAAAATTGGTATTACCACTGGTACCACTTATGCTCATTAGATTATGGGCATGTCTGCTCAGGGAATTAGCTATCTTATTCTCTCCTTATTATATGCCTTATGTCAAAGTCAAACTCGCTAAGGAATGCCATCCACCTGGTTTCCCTAGTATTTAAATTTGGTTGACTAAAGAGGTATTTGAGACTGATATGGTATGTGGTTAGAATGAGTTTATTTCCCAACAAATAATGCCTCCACATTTTTAATGTGTGTATAATCGGGACTAACTCTAAATCATACACTGCATAATTTCTTTCATGTCCCTTTAACTTTCAATATTCATATGCAATTACTAAATTTCCTTGCAGTAACACTCCTTCTAATCCCTCTATACTAGCATCCGTACACACTGCGAACTCTTCATTAGGGTCTGCAAGTTTCAAAATGGGTGTTGTAAGTAGTTATTTAAGTTTATCAAAAATTCATTGGCATTATGTATTTCATTCATACTTGACTCCTTTCCATTTTAAGGAGGTGATAGGATGAGATATCTTTGAGAACCCTTCAATGAACCGGTGATAATATCCTGTCAATCCCATAAAATATAGGAAAACTAATACATCTTTCAGTACCTACTAGTTTACCATAGCCTTCACCTTCTCTAAATCCACAGCTAACCCCTCCTTCAAAAGAATGTGACCCAGGTATTGTATCTTAGTTTTGTAAAACTCACATTTGTTGTACTTGGCATACAGATGGTTTTCCTTTAATGTTTACAAAACCAGTTTTAGGTGCTCCTTATGCTCCTCTTCATCCCTAGAGTATGCTAAAATATCATTAATAAACATTAATACAAATATACCTAGGAAATTTTTGAGGATGTTGTTCATTAGGCACATAAAAGTTATGAGGGTGTTAGTAAGGCCTAATTGCAATACAACAAACTTTCAATGCCTATATCAGGTTCTAAATGTTGTTTTATGGACATATTCCAACTTGATTCTTAGCTGATGATAACCAATTCTCAAATCAATCTTTGAAAACATCATTTCTCCCTATACTTGATCAAATAAGTTGTCGATGTGAGGAAACGAGTACTTGTTTTTTATAGTTAACTTGTTTAGCTAGCAGTAGTCGATGCACTTCCTAAATGTGCCATCCTATTCCTTAACAAATATCACATGTGTCGCCTAGGGTGACATTCTTGTCCTGATGTATCCCTTGTCTTACGGTTCTTGCAACTACATTCTTAATTCCAATTGTTCAAGTGGACTCATTTTGTAAGGAGCTCTAGATAGGGGTGTTGCCCCAAGTACCAAATCTATGGTGAATTGTATATCCCTATGTGGTGGTAAGCTAGGAATTTCATCTCGAAACAAATCTCATAATTCCTTAATGACAGTTAAGGTATCCAAAGTCAGTTCATGTCCTCACTTTTTTCCTTCTTCCACTTGTACTAAATATAGTTGGCAACCTTTCTACACACACTTTTTCATTTACATTACGGAAATTTTTCGCACCGATACCGGCTTCAACACTCCCTGTATAATCTACCTTTTCCCATGTTTTCCTACACAACTTACTATCTTTGTCAAACAATTTATTATTTCTCCCTGCTTCTCAAGCCAATCCATGCCTATTAAAATAGCATAGGAACCTAAGGGAATAACATTTAGATTTATTGTAGTTTCATATCCATGTAAATCTAAAGGTAATTGCTTAACCTGATTAGTTACTCTTCTCTTAGTACCCATGGCTAGATGTACTAACCCCGCAATTTTATATTTTTCAGTTTTAAGTCAACATTTTTCTACCATATGGGGTCTAATATAGCTCGAACTAGCCCCAGGGTCAATTAAAACATAAATAGGTTGGTTAAGGAGAATAACTTCAATTTCAATCATTGTTGATTGATGTTATGCATGTTTTTCTTCTAGCACAGCGCTAATCCTAGGAATACTTCGGGAAATGTCGTTCACCCTAGTAGCCTCTTGTACAATCTGAAGGTTGTGCACTGATCGAGGATTGTGGGGACAATCCCTTAACAAATGAGGCTCACCACATCCCCAACACTTCATAGGTTTTCTTTCTTTTCATCCTGTATTCTTCTTTCCATCTAAGTTCAGAGTCCTTGATCCTCCTTGGGATTGGGCCTGACAGTTGGGATTTTTTCGTTGCTAAACTTTTTCTGCATATGGTCTTTCCCAAAAAAAAATTCGTATGCAAGTTTCTACCATTTTCTGCCAATAATAGTTTTAGTTTTGTCCTTATTTGGCCATAATTTCAAGTTTTCTCCTTTATTGTTGAACTGTTGATAACATAGAATAGCTTTTCTAAGTACCTCCTCCATAGTCTTTGGGTTATCAAATTCGATCCACTCTTTATACATGGTGGGTAAGAAATTCATGAAATGATGCACATTAGCTTTTTTTTCTTTAATGTATGGTACATAATGTATAAAACTGGTGAATTTTGCAACATATTCATCCACTGAGAGTTGTCCCAACCTAAGTTCATGAAATTCCTTAACTTGGTTGTCATAATATTGTTCACTTAATTATCCACTTTTAGATTGCTTCTGGAATTCTTCCCATGACACAGTCCTTTCTTTGAGCAAATGCACTCCTTTAGCTTCCTCCCACGAGAGAGTTTCCTTACCCTGCAATTGGTAAATAGACAATCTGGCCTTCAAGTTTCTCTCATACTCATATACATGAAAGTATTTGGTCATATTTAGCAACAACGATTCTACACCTTCTTCTTTTTCCCCATCAAAAGTAGGGGGTTTGATCTTTCAAAATTTTCCCTGTAGTTCAATTTGCTTCCTTTTCTTTTGATTTCATGGATAGCTTATGTCAAACTCCCCTCCACTTTCAAGAGGTTCAGACTCATTGCCTTCTTTCCCTATTTTCTCTACTTCTAGTTCCACTGTCTTGTGACTAGATTTTTTCATTTCTCCCTTGATCATTTTCTCCTATTCCTCACTAGATTTCAACAACTTCTCATTACTACTTCTGAGTTTCACCAATTCTTCCTGCAAATTCTTAATAACTTCCAGAAACTAGGCATTCACTTGGGTATCCCCTTCTCCCAATTTGATGTACAAACCCCCACTTCGAGTCTTGTCTGGAATTTCATCCTCCATTTAAGCTAAATGTTTTTTCATTTACATACGAAACTATTTGGTACCTTTAATGTATTACATTTTTTTTTCAAACAAAAGCTAACACACATCACAGTATTTCGTATAGCAAGTCTGGGGCCCAGTGGTGTTATTGGGCTTTGATACCATATGTAATGAACCTCTCTCTGAGTTTATTTATTTTTTTATTTATTTTGTACTTCTACTCCAACCAATTTCCATCCACCTATACAACTATAACTTATACACTTTGTGGATTTGGGGTCTTCCTCCCCTATTCATAGCCTTCTTTTTAAACATGTAGGTGTGGTTTCGTTTATCCTTATAAACTATAACATGTTCTTCTATCTATGACTAACTATTATAATGTGGTGGATGAAATCATTACTTTGCAAGTGAGTGTAGTTTCCCCTCTAAGAACTCTAACCTATCCCCCTATTTATACAGAACCCTTAAATTTAGATATATGCCAACCTTACCTTGCAGGTTAAGTTATGGTATTATGAACATTATATTGCTATTAATTTTGACTTGGGTTCATAGTGTTAATGGCTAGTCCCCTACACCTACAAGTTTGTCCTTCCCAGTGCATAGCGTCCATTACATGACTGCCACTTGTGCCAAGTTAGATGGGCACACATGGTGCAAACCTATTTTGGGATCGTTGAATGATGGCAATATGATATGGAATTTCAATGACGTAGATTAGTTCATGTCTGCTTTAGTTGTGCCTTAACCCTAACTTGGCTTCCTTTCATCATTTCCTGGTGTCTACCTGCTCTGCTCGGTGGTGTGAGGGTTTTCTATGAATGGGGTTGTGTTAATGGTAGTTTGAATAAAAAACAATGGATTCTCTTCCTTCCATACGCAGGTAACCAACATTTTTTGAATCTCTATGATTTAGTTATCTTTATTTGGTTTACCATCATTTTAATACGGTGATTGATGCCACTTTGGTGGTTTGCCGCCAAGGGAAATGCAAGTCCAAACCTGGAGTATCAGGGCATTGGTTGGGAAAAGGGAAGTCTCATTCATGGCCATTACGGGTACCATCCTTAGGTCCTGAACCCATTTCCACCTTCTCTTGCATATTTTGGTTTTTATATAGATTTCCCCTGTCATATTTCTAAGTATAGACTAATCGGAGTTCCATATGCTTACTTGCAAGAGACTAGGGGGTCTCTAGGTGATGAAAACACCTCGACGCTCAATTTCCAGATTGATTTGCATGGTTTCTACAGGTATGGGTACCCCCACTTCATTCTTCTTAACTATATTCCACTATTTACATTGTTGGAGAATGGGTTGCGATGATAAGGAACACTAGTGGAATTTCTGGTTTATCTGGTTTTTCAGTTCTAGGTACTTGTACTACAATCCTTCCCATTTAGGTTACGTTGCATTGCCATAGGGTGTTGGTTGAGACCCTAGTCCTAGGTTTTGCTAGAAGGGAGAAATAATGGAACACCCTTGTATGCAAGGGTTCCCCTTGGTTGTTGTTCCCACTTTATCAACCACAAGGCAGCTGGTTTCCACTCCTCCATTTATGAGGTTCTCGGTTCGATTCCCACCAATGTTTGTATGTTATTGATGACTAGAAATGGTCTATTTTGGTCTCCCCTTACTGCTGAACAGAGTTATTTAATTTCTTTTTCTACATTGACTGAGATGCTACCGAAACATATATGGTGTATCTTTATAGTAATATTACTAGAGCAACAATATTAAAGAACTTGTAGGGTGTTAATGTACTATTGTTTGTACATTTCTTCTAGAAGATAATAACTTTATGTCAGATCTTTTTTTTCATTTTTACTCTATTATTTGTTCTTGTCTTTATGAATCCTGCAATGATTAATGTATTCTTAGGAGGGTTCCTATTTCTCACTGTACTGTGCATGTTGTTTAATCACGAATTTACATATGCCACTATGTTTTTCTTCAACTATGTAATTACTGGATTCCTTTCAAATACTATAATTTGTTTGATTATGCCTATGCTTTACTAGCTTGTATTAATTATTAAAATTACATTACATAGTACATCTTAACAGAGATTCCTAAGTACTTTCGTTTAAATGTAAAAGCATAGCTGTAGAGTTTACTATATCATATTTTACCTTGCAAGTAGCATTCAAAGGCAGCTACAAGCAATTTGATTTTAAACTTAATGGATTATGTCCCAATGCATAGGCTCATGACTAGTTATGCAAATGTATTCCATATTATAATTCTATTCTTGGTTATGTGATATATTTTTCTGATTAAATGTGCTTCTGCCTATAATGGAAATACTTTTGATTGGATCCATCTTCGTGCAATTTCATTTATTTGATACTTAATACATTCGTCATTTATAGAATGAATATACTTAGCTGTACAGGATCTCATTGTTTTGACATCTAAATATATGTGTAGATAGTTGTTAATGATATTTTATATCATACGTTTTCATATAATACTTCTCGCTATGTGAAGTGATGTATGCTTAAAACCTTTTCCTTCACATTATATTTCCATCTTCATACTAAATTTAGTAATGCAAGAGTAAAGTGATTATCCCTTTTTTGTTTGTTGTTGTTTCAACTATAAAAAGAGTTCAGATTACGTATGTTATGTATGTACTCTTCATTCTGTGTAGTTTGTTCCCGTTAAAACTCAAGTATTTCTAAGTTGTTCTACATGCAAGTGGTCAACACACCAGAGGATGGCACAATGAAGGAAAACATAAGCTTTTGCACCAATTTCATGTACCCATTGAATTTACCCTCGCTGAAAGTACTAGGGAATCTAAATCATTTCCTGTGGAGCATATAGGGGATTGGATCTATATTTTTGGTTCTGACGCTTCAGCTAAATCCTTCCTTGAAACACCAACCCCACACCCATGACAGAAATGCTATAAGTCTTGTAATTCGTCTAACAAATAATCGTGGCCTACTTTCCTAGATTCCACATATTAAAAATCATCAATTGATCTATTTACACTTTATGACAACCTTTCGTGATATTCAATATACAATAAACTATAAATACTAATTGATGAACACCTATAATTGTCTTTAATTTTATAATAGAAAATAATATCTCTACGTAAATAAGTATATATTCCACTAAGCAGCAGAAATGCATCTATCTGGAACAAAAACAATGAATCACTCATTCCCATAACTTCTACTTAGTAATCATACACATCTACAACAATTAATAATTAATCTTGATGCAACATAAATCGAGTCAAAATTTTAGTTATCTTCCATACTAGGAAACTTGCACCAGAGACGAGCTTGATTGTCTTTTCCAGAGAATCAACAACTTCTTGTTGATCTCCTCAATGGGTATTTAATAACCTTCTTCATGATAACGTTTCCAATTCAGCGGTGTCCTGCTTTTATAAGATTTATTGCTTTCTTGCCTAGGCTTTTTCTTTTAAAGCCCGCATTTCTCACCCATGGTGCTTTAAAGGAAACCAATCTTAGCTTTTTTCTCCATCTAATATTTTCTAATGAAATTTATCTACCTCCCTTAATCTTATCTAGAATATTTAAATATTCTAATCATGAAGAATTGACAATCTTATCTCAAGTGTCTTTTCTGAGTGCATAACATCCTAAAACAATAATTTATTTTACTAATAAAATATTTACAATAATTAATCCACATGTTTGGCTCCATTTCCATTTATTACACACATACATAAGGTAACAACATCTACTAGGGGATGTCACAACAAGAGTGAATTATGAATAGGCTTTCAGGCAAAAAGAATAAAAGGAACTCAACTCCCAGTCTAGACGAGGGAAATAGTGTTGAGATGCATATAGAGAGAGAGGATCATCCAAAGGTCGAGGGGTACCAAATTAATCATGAAGAGGAGTCTGAAAAATGTGTCCGGTATGAAGGGGGAAAGGAAAAAGATTGAACTGTGGAGATAATTCAAGAAAATTAAACCTCTACTATTTGATGGGGAGAGAGGAGGCTACAGAAGCCACATTAATTAACATGAACAAGTATTTTGAGATTTGAGGAGTATGATGACAACTTGAAAGCGAGGCTAGAAATCTACTAATTGTAAGGCAAAGCCACCTTATTATGGGAAGAAGTTAAAAAATTAAGAAGTATTTATAAGTAATAAATAACTTGGGATAACTTCCAAAAACATTTCAAGGATAAGTATTTGATAGAGCATTTCTAGGACAAAAAAAGAAAAGGAGTTCCACGATTTGAAATTTGGACAACAGAGCATAGATGATTTTGTGACTAAATTCACTTCCCTCTTAAGATATGTTCCCTATATCCGTGAAGAAAAAGTAAAGATGCAACGCTTTATTAGCGGCTTACGAGTCCTTATGAAAGAAAGGTTGGAACTCAACAATCCAAATTCAATGGAAGAAGTTATATGAAAAGCCAAAATTTTCTATCAACAAATGAAATAGAAAGGAGAGAGTGGTAGAGTTTGACCCAATAAAAAGGAATAGAAAGGTGTCCTGAATGCTAAAAACATATAAGTTTTTGGTACTAAAAATGTACCCCAATAACAACAAAATGTACGACAAGTGAAGATTTAGTAGAAGCCAAGAACACAAAGTGAAACCAAGCAAGGTGAAGTGACAAGTAAACCAGAATCTACTCAGTTATTTAAACCCACTTTCAAGTGTTAAGGTTGTGGAGAACCCCACTATTTCAAGAATTTTCATCACCGTACCTGTATAGTTATGACTACTCATATACAAGAAGCCTTCATAGTTGGAGAGGTAGCAAGGAATATACCAAAGATCAACGTTTTGTTGGACGATCACCAGGTAGAATATCAACCTATGATGATAGAATTCACATATTAATTATATAACCATATTTTTTTTATTTTAATCAACCCAGGTGCAATCTTAAGTTATATTAGTCCTAAATTAGTGGAGTTGGGTCATTTGTAGATGTTAAATCTAGAAACCCTTGGTTAGTGAAATTAGCGACAGGATCTAAAATATGAGTCATCGCAGAGGTGGATGACTGTCCTATGAGGTAGAAGGACAATAAATTAAGGTGACTTTAAATATGTTTCCATTAATATACTATGATATACTAATCATGATGGATTTTCTAGAAAACGTTGGCCTCTAGTAAATTTCAAAGACAAAACTATCATGTATATCATTGATGAAGGCATTAGATAAGAGATTCAGGGCATCAAAAAACCCATCAAATTACAACCCATTACAACTAATTAGTTAGGAAAGTGCATATGAAAGGGATGTCAAATTTATGTTGTGCAAGTAGGATTCAATAGCTCCAAAGATAAGATAGCTATCGTGGAAAATATTTTAGTGGTTCAAGAACTTGTTGATGTTTTTACTGAAGAGATTTTGGGGCTGCCTATAAAAAGGAATATTGATTTTACCATAGAACAGATCCCAAGAATGACTCCAGTATTAAAGGCTCCTTACAGAATGAGCATACCTAAGATGACAGAACCTAAACTGAAGTTGTGGGAATTGCTTGATAGAGGGTACATCCGATCAAGTGTGTCGTCTTGGGGAGCCCCAATGTTGTTTGTAAGGAAAAAGGATGGCACATTAAGGTTGTGCATTGATTATAGGCAATTGAATAAGGTATCTATTAAGAATAGGTACCCCATGCCAAGAATTGACAATCTATTTGATCAAGTCAAGGGTGCTACTGTATTCTCTAAAATTCATTTGTGATCAGGGTATCACCAAATAATAATTAAGGAGGACATTTGTAAAACATCATCGAGGACTTGCTATGGACATTATGAATTTATTTTTTTTCCAATCAATCTCACTAATGCTCCATCAACATTTATGAGCTTGATGAATAGTATTTTCCACCCCTATTTAAATAAATTTGTCCTAATATTCATTGGCAATATTATGATTTACTCAATAATTTTGAAAGAGCAGATAAAACATTTGTGTATAGTGTTGCAAACTTTAAGGGAGAATTAATTATATGCTAGGTACAACATATTTAATTTCTTTAAGGATCAAATTCAATACCTGGGACATGTGATATAATTGAAGGGCATAGCCGTATATCCTGAAAAAAATAAAACTATTAAAGAGTGGCCCATTCCTAGAAATTTTGCAGACACGCATTCCTTCATAGGGTTGGTCAGGTATTATTTTCGCTTCATTAAATGATTTTATATAATTTCTTACCCTATAACTTCCTGACAGAAGAAGGGAAGTGTCTTTAAGTGGATAACATAATGTCAATATAGTTTTGAACAATTAAAAGGAAAAATGAATTTATTATCTGCACAGATGCATGTCAGGAAAGTGTTGGATGAGTTTTGATGAAAGAAGTGAAGGTTGTAGCCTATCAATCACATAAATTAAAGAATCATGAGTATATGTGCTCTACTTATTGTTTGGAGCTAACAACAGCAGTCCACACCCTTAAGGTATGGTGACATTATCCGTTGGGGAAAAAGTTCCTTCTAATGATTGATCATAGCATCTAACATTTTGTTTTAAGAAACCTAGTTTGAATGCACACCAAGCTAGGTGGACCAACTTCTTAAGCGATCTGGACTTTGAAATTAAACATATTAAAGGTAAGGAAAATTGTGTGGTGGATGTGTTACGTAGGAAGCTACACTATATGTGAAATTTCCTATAGTCATATAAAAATCAAATTTTCTAAACAGATTAAATCTGGACTACAAATGTTTTTGGCAACAATCCAAACACATGCAGAAATATGAAAAAAATTGATTATGACATAAAAAATGATGATTTATTAACTTTTAAAGTTATGTTCCTAATCAGCTAGTGATTAATCAATTTATGAAGGATGAATTCCACTGAAGCCCTTATACTACCCATCCAGGATATCAAAAAATGTTTTCTGCTATAAAAAAAGAGCACTTCTAATCCAGCACGAGGAAAAATATCATTAAATATTTAGCCAAATGTTTGGAATGTCAGTATGTTAAAGCTGAAGATCAACACCCTAATGGTCTATTCCAACCTCTTGCCATTCATGAATGGAAATGGGATATGATTACATTAGATTGTATAACCATTCTTCCCAGGTCGAAGAAGAAAAATGATTATATCATGGTAGTAGTGAATAAATTAAGTAAGTTAGCTCCTTTTATCCCTGTGAAATCCACTTACTGAGCAGTTTAGGATTTAGACATATTTATGAAAGAAATATTTAAGTTGTGTGATATGTTGCAGGTGATAATTTCTGATAGGGATGTAAAGTTTACCTCTACATTCTAGAAGGCCAGTTTTACGAGCTTGGGTACTCAGATCTAGTTTATTAATGTGTACCACCTGCAAAAATATGGGTAGAGTGAACGAGTGACTCAAGTACTCAAGCATATGCTAACAATGTATGGGATGCAGCAGCCAACCAAGTAGGAGGAATACATCCACTTGTTCACATTTTCTTATAAGAATAGTTATCATGAATCGTTCAAAATGTGCCCTTTCGAAGTATTGTATGGAAAACAATGTAGAACAGCTAATAGTTGGAACAGTCTTGAAGATATTGATCTTAGGACCAAATATGCTAGTTGAAATGGAGAAAATCGTAAAAAATGTCTAATGGAATTTAAAGGTTGCTCAAGACCAACAAAAAACATATGTAGACATGAAGACAAATTATAGGGAATTTCAAGTGGGGAAACATGTCAATGTGTGAATTAAACCTATGAAGAGTACCTTAAGATGGGGCGAGTCTGTTATGTTAGCACCCTTCTTTTGTGGGCCCTTCTAGATTCGAGAAAGGGTAGGACTTGTAGCATATCACCTTGCATTACTAGTCACATAAGATTCCACAACGTGTTTCATGTTTCCCTTTCTATATATATATATATATATATATATATATATATATAATTTTGAAGAACAAGCCAAAGTTGAGAAAGATCTTCTGTAAGGAATTTATGTGCATTCAATGTTTATCCAATGAAGGAAGGTTTGTCATCCGTGACTCTAAATTCTAGTTCCATCTATAATTATAACACCATTCCAAAAACAAGCCAAATTTGAGAAAGATCTTCCCTAAAGGATTTATGCTCATTCAATGTTTATCCAATGAAGGAAGGTTTGTCATTCGTGATTCCAAATTATTGCTCTCGAGCTTTACAAGTCATAGGCAGTTTTAATATCTCTCGTTGTCAATTCCATGGCTGAATCTGTTCATTTAAATAAGGATCTACTTCTAAATAAAACTAGTATAGATTTATTTTAAGCACTGAATTAACCGGAAGTGAGAAATTCAATTTCTTCACTTTATAAATTTATACTATTTAAATATTTTTTAAAAAAAATATATATATATATATATATATATATTTGGACAAACATAACAAAAATTTAACTTTCAAAAAAAATAGAATTACACATCACACTCAGCGATAAAATAAGCCTCTCCACCAAATTATCAATAACCACATAAAATGAATATAAAACACTAATAATCTCTCAATATTATTTTAATACAAATTAAGGTAGGAGTAACTCATAATGTTTACACAAATTAGATTGCACCACATATTTCTCCCAAGCTAATGGTCTCAAGCTAATGGTCTCAGATATTATATTATTTAAATATAATAAGCTCCCTTGCGTAATTTTGTGTTTTTCATGGTGTTGTGTATTTATATTTATATGTAAAAATAATAATGGCCATTCTTGTACATTCATGTATGCAAGTGATCTCTATGATATGCCTTTATCCACTAAAATTGACCCACGAAAATATTTTAAGAATCTATTGGAGTTGTTGATATGACTTTGGTAAGATTATTCAATAAAAACAATTTAGAAAAAATGGACATGGATTACGTCAATGATATATTTATATAATATAAATATATTATGTGAACAAAATTATTGTCATTTTGATTTTTGAGTTAATTTCAAAAGCTCGTTTTCAACGGCCCCAAGTTCATTTTCATTTTCATTGGGTAGCAAAACAAAGATGGATTTGCAAAAGTGTTCCTATCCTCCAACAAAATGTCAATAGATGTATTCGATCATGTTCTCCATCAATTAAGTTTGATAGTAATTGTGTTTTTGTATTTGTTAATCCATTCTTTGAAATTGTATTGTGACATTTTCTAAATTGAGTAAAGAACAAAAGGCTCTCTTAATCTCTTTTTCAAATATGTTTGTGTCAATATTAGAGTTTCAAATTTTTTTATTTTTTATTTTATATTAAGAAAACAGGTTCATAAGTATTTGGTGTAGTTCTTGGTCCATGATGAACACCAAAGTAACCACAGAGACTTACCTCCATAGAAAAGAGGGAAGGACAAACGAAAGTAGTCAAAAATATGATTGCAAAAACTCCAATCATAATTATATGCCCTTAAATAACTCCAAACATCCATGTAAATAAAATGAATGGGTTTCTGGCATTCAATAAAATTTTAAAAAATTTAACAATTTTATTTTCCATTATTCCTTTAAAACTTAACAATCTTATTTTCCATTATTCCTCTTAGGTATACCTAAGGTTTCATCCGTGATTCGAATCATTTTAGATTATTTTTTTCATTGGTAAGGTAAAAACCCTCATATATTTAATAGATGTTACAATTTGATAAAATACATCAAATCGGTCTGAAAAAAATCATGATTATGCCCATGGATATATTGAAGAAGATGTTGAATTCCTTTTATTATATTTCTTTTCCCATTAAAATAAAATATTATTTAAATAGAAAAATAATGTTATATATTATATATATATATATATATATATATATATAATAAAGATTTATAAAACAATAAATACACCACTTTAAATGTGCTTGCTTTCTTTTTCATTTAGCCGTGAGAATAAAAGTTTTGGATGTCCATGTTAAATAACCTAATTTTATATTAAGTTTATAGAGAAATAAAGTAATTAAAAGTTTAAAAAAATCAATTTTATATTTTCATATTCAAGTGAAATAACGATGTATAATTCATATACTTTAAAAAAACGAGTATAAGGTTTAAATAAACTATTTAAATATCTATGTTAATTAATATATTTCAATGTCGACTTTAGATGAAAAAAACCAACCTATTTTAATTTTTATCATAAAAGATATTTTAATGAAAGAGAAAAATGAAATCGAAAATAAATAAATAAAAATTCAACTACTCTTTAATAATAATAAAAATGAGATGTATAGTTCAATTAAATAATAATAAAAATGAGATGTATAGTTCAATTAATTTTTAATGACATGCATCATTTAAAAAATTAATTTAAAAAAATTAATGTGTATCATAAATAAATTATTTTAATATGTGAGGATAGGTCATATTGACATGTATTTAAAAATATAATAGGAAAATTTGATTTAATGTGGAAAATGTGGTCCACAAATAAAATATTTTGATATCTATGTTACGTAAAATATCTAGATGTCAATTATAAATATATTTTATATGGTTTTAAAAAATGTACATATTATATAAAGAAATTAATAAAAAAATGATGATTGAAACATTCCAAATGGTCTTCGTATTCGATATTTTAGCCTTTTTTACCACTCCATGTCAACTACCCTATAACAGTACTCATTTTTGGAAAGAGAATTCCATCATGTTCGAGGAGTGAGATATCATAGATTTGTCATCATCAGATGTTAGTTTGTCATAGTTGTAAACCCATTCTGCAAAATTTTAATGTAAATGATGTTATTAAGACCATATATGTATGTAACAACCTATGTAAGCCTATTATTTTGGTCATAAATTTCATCCTATGAGGTTTTCCGTCTCACTGATTCATCTATGTTTCGAAACATGAATGATTGATAGAGTTTTTCCCTCTAACTTCACCCCGAAACTAGGTTGGAATTTATGATCGAGGCCTTAGATAATTCCTAGTGCTTTAATAGAGTCTTTTGTAAAATTCATTTGAGAATAATTTAAGCTAATTGGCTAAATTATGTTATTACAAGTCACTTGGTCTTATTGAGTCTTAGAATTGGGTAATAAAGTGAGGTTCTATAATGAATGGATGTTCCCCCTTTACGGATTGAAATGTAATTATCTTATGTAAAAAATATTTTAGTGCATGGTCCCTCATACTTATACACCGTGGATAAAATATTAGAGGGCAGAAAAATTATTAATCCCTTCAAGTTTCAATTAATTAATTTTTTTGGAAAAAATAAATTAAAATCCTAAGCCATAAATTTAATTAACTAGAGTTGAAATTAAAGTCCTAGAGAAATTAAATTGTCCAAGTGGAAAATAACCGTGGCTCTTAAAGAAATTAATTTTTGGAGGTCCCCCACTAAGGGAATATTATAAATTTCAAGAAAAATTGGACCCTCGGGCTATGGTGGTTAAGTCAAAGTCAATGTTTTGAGGAAATTAACTCAGAATAATTACTTTTGAGCTAATAAAAAAGGGTTAAATGAGATATTAAAAAATTCCTCAGAAAAATAAAGATTTTCGATGGTGGATAATAAAGATGATCAAACATTTATCAACGTTTGGGATTATTTTGATGGGGATCAAGCCAACTAGTTGTTATTTTCCACTTGGAGGATTTATCTATAAATTGAAAGCCATTTGCTTCTCACAAGGACAAAAAAACTTGTAAAAAGTTGTGAGTCAAGTTTTGCTAGTCGCAATACTTTTTTTCAATAAAGAAAAAGACTTTAGGGTTTATTCATGGTGGTGTTCCTCTTATGCTTCTTGTGGTAAATTTTTGGATCATGGTCTTAATGCTCTATTGAATAATATTTTAGGACTTATTATTTCATTAGTGCATGATTGGATTAGCTATTTGCACAAGTATCTTGCATTAGTTATTGGGTTTAAAGAAGAATTCTAACTTGATTGATCAAGCAGGTATCTCTATATTTTGAGGGTTATGGTGTTTATCTAGCATCATCTTAAGTTTGTAAAGACTTCAGGATTCAGATATTGCATGTGGGGGGAAGTCTTCGGTTCTACCAACCAACTCCCAAGACAAGAAAGCTTAAGAGCCCAGTTTGTTAAATTTCAAGCCTTATCTAACAATTAGTTTTGCAAAGATCTTGGCCATTGCTCACCCATTTAATTATTTCACTCATATATTTTTATATATTGTGAATTTAATGAATATATCTACTTATAAGAGTCGTAAATCATTATGTAGATTGTAAAATAAAATAAAATAAAATAACTTTATTTTCTAACCCTTGTTTGCAGCTGGAGTTTTGAGGGTTTTGGGATTTATTTTAAATTTTTGTATATATTAGGGCCTCGAGCACCTCTATTTTTATTTTTGTACATGTGATTTTTTCAATTTATCAATGAATTGAATTCTTCTAAGTCCTAAGGCTAGAGTTTCAGGGGTTTTCATCATCAAGGCAAGACATCCAACCCATGGGGAAAAGTTCATAAGAGAAGAGTTGAATCATGCCCTAGAGGTCTTGATCTACCTCCCCAAGGCTCAAGAACTCCAACGCTCAACTAAAAAAGTGAGTCATTGTCTTGAAGAGGTAAAATTTTTGGGGTTTAGTATATTTTTATGCTAATCCATGTGGAGTTTTGTATAAGTCTGAGTTTTTTAAGGCATTTCAGGCTTAGCCTTGGGTTGATCTACTTTCTCCATAACCCCTGTATTCTCCTCCTATAATTCACTTCCCTTTTCCTTCTCAGCATAAGGCCTACAAGCCTCAAATACCCCTGTCGCATGCTCGTACTAGCCTATTTCCCTCCTGAAAGCCATCTGTCAACTTTTGTTTCCTCATCCTTCTTCTTCCTATTGGTTATTACCTCCTCTTTTAACCTTCCTCTGCTTCACAAAAGGCTTTCCTTTCCCTCTGTGGCATGTCGTAGGCCCTAAAGGTCCTTCTCACCTTATTCGCTCTCCTTATAATCCATTGATCCCTCATTTTAGGCCTACCTTAAGATGATAAATATTTATGGGCGTTGCCAAGTCATATTGTAGGTTTTCTGAAGGCATCAATTCATTTTCAAGCATACAAGACTAGGCCTCAAGTCATCAATAGAGTTATAAGCCTGTGGAGTTCACTTCCTACCTTTTCTCATTTCACTAAATCATTGATCAATTCTACGGGTACATAATTAATAATATTTTGGATAAAGCTAAATGGCTATCATTTGTTGGGTTTGAGAATGTTGGAAATTCTACAAAATTGAACTGAAGGTCTCATTCAGGATTCGCTAACCTAAGCACACAACTCTCAAATAACTTTGGTCTTTGAAAATATCTAATTGAAAATTTGGAAGGTTTCACATTGACTAGTTCATTTCACTAACTCATAAATAAATCATTGCAAGAACTAGGTTTCCTTTTGAGTCATTTGTTTTATGAGGATGTTTTATCTCTAAAATATTAACATTGCGGTGAACTAATTTCGTTTCTTACATGTTGCATTTCAAATTCCTTTTTAAGTTGTTGAACATTTTGGGTTTGTTTAGGGAATTTTGTTGGGAGATAATTTACTGCTAGCTCACTGTTCTCAAGAGATCCAACTATTGTCATAAGATTTAGATGTATCTCACTAAATATCATTAGAATAAAAGTTTACTCTTGCTCAAATTTATAGAATTTTCTCTCTACAGAAAAGTTTTGGTCATCTTGTCTAGTGAGCCATTGCAAAAAGATAGCGTTGACATTATTAGACTTGGATCTGATCTCTAAAAATCATTTTTGCACTAGTCGATCCACTCTCCAAAAGCACTTAACTTTAAATATCAAGAGTATATTGTTGAGAATTCTATATTACTTGTCTTTCAAAATATGACGGCCTTCATCATTCTAATTAGTATGAGAGTCTTGGGATATAACCATCATTCTTGTTTCGTTGATATATCTTTTGTTGAATGGTAGCTTCACATTGGCACTTTGATATCTTAAGGTCCTTAGGTTTCTTATTTCAATTGGAGCATCTTTTAAGTTAAATGGTCATTAGAATTTCCTAATTTATCTAGAGAACATTGGTTTTATTATCATTGCTTAATTGTTGAGTGGTTCATTGGTTGAGCATCTCATGGATTAATTAACACTAGCACTTAATAATTAGCATATTCTTAGTTGTAATATTGCATATAATTTATTGATAAGTATTCTTGTCATTAGAGATCAATCATAACTTAAAGTACTTAAACATTAAGAAATCTCACCTTAAGAATAACTCAACTCACCTTGAATTACATTCTAGAATTAGTTGTGCATTTAATAACTAACCTCCAAGAATAAGATTGGTTGATAGAGAGATGGGAACATCCTTCATCTTTACTTGAGAATTCTAGCCCCTATAGTAATTAAAATGGTGACCTTGCAGTTGTGAGAGCCACAATCTCTAGAGTGCTGGAAACACTGCTTACGTTGAATTTAAGGAGAGACATCGTTAATCACACCTTTGTGTGCTTCGCCTTGACTTCTCTTTGCCACTTACTATAGATTTTAAACACAAAATAGATAAAGATCAAGCAACACACTTAGATTAGGCATTTAATTAAAAATAACCAAGACCTTTGCATCCCACTTAGGTCTTAAGATTTGCTTTTAATATAGGTTAGTGAAAGCTTCCAAGCAACAATTTCCCTTTTGGTTACTTGGTCTTAATGCAATAAGAAATATTTTTGACGCCATAAGGCACTGGTGTCAAATATAAATTTAATCTACTCCTAAAAATCTTGCTAAATTTAACCATGTAGCTAGGCCACTCAACTACATCTCTCGAACTCATTGGTTTCCAACTTGTCCTTCATCATCTCATTTTCATAGGGTCTACCCCCCATAGCTTGTTGTTGGGAGACAACTAGAATGGAGAGGTTGGGGATCAAGGTGACAACCCCTAAATCGTTGTCGTAGTGCCTAAACAATTTGAGCAACAAAAGACCCTCTTTCATGTATAATTTTCAATCAATTTTGTTTGAAACCCCTGAAAGATTTGTTAAAATTGCAAGTTCAAGTTGTGTAGTCTATACAATCCAAGCGCCCAAGAAGATTTTCAAGGTGTTGAATTCATTTATGCATTTGATATTGCAATTTAAACAATAAAAAATAGCATGGCATATGTATATGTTGGGGGTTAAATCCATCTTCACCATATCTCTATCAAAAGTAAGAAAAACCAAATATCTTGAGATAAATACTTATTTTTTCCAATTTTACATTTGAAAAAAAAATATGTCCCCAAGGAAATTAGTGAGCTCTTAACACTTCTAAATTAGTGGTTATGATAAATACATACTAATATAATAGAAAAAGAAAACAAAAATAAAATACTTATACATTATTAAAATATAATTTGTTATTATCTTAAAGGATACCTTAAATAAAATACCTATATAAAGTAAATACATAACGTTAAAGGCAAGGGAAGAACATACATTCCTTTTACCACATAAAATGCTCATGTCAACATTTTCGTATTTTATTGGTTTTAATTTCACTATTTTTTATTAATAATTATTATTGGCCACTTAATACATAAAATGCTCATGTCAACATTTTCGTATTTTATTAGTTTTAATTTCACTATTTTTTATTAATAAATATTATTTGCCACTTGATACATAAAATATTGTATATTTGATTATTTTACATTTTATTGCTATGTCAATATACATATTTAAGGTTTTAATAAAATTAATTTTTATATAACAAAAACACACATGTAAAATAATATTGAAATGGTATGAAATTAAAAGAATAAATAAGTATTTACATATGTGTCAAGAACAATCAAGGGACTTCAGAATAATAACTTGAACAAAGTATAATAATTCGGCTAGGGTGACGAAGGAGAATCAATTATCATTTCCACCTAATGAACACAATGTGGCGTACTGTCGATATTTGGATTGATAAGATAAATGAGATCGACTTGCGATATTGTCCAACTGTAGCAGATTGCATGTATCTGTACCAGCCAATCGAGAAGGACAACACGAAATTAATATGAAGTGGGAAATTAATGATTACCAACTTGCAGTAGAAAAGAGCGAAATAATTGATTAATCTTAAAGTTATTCTAATTGTCACATCCAAAAAAAGTGTATTAATTGTGACGATACAAGTGTTATTCGAGGGATTTAGAAAAGCAGGCTCAAAGAGAAATGAGGAGTCAACGATAAATATTTATATTAGGAAAAATACTGAAACAAATGGAAATAAATAGTAAATGTAAATGTTAATGTTAAAATTATTTTAATTATACCATCTAAAAGTGGTTTCATGTGACAATACAACAAGGTATGTTTTACTATGCACTTAATTTTATATGTTTAAATTGTTAATCATACCGTTTCGGTTATACATTTGAATGAACATACAAATTGATGAAAGTTATTACCGTTCACGTGCTTATAATAATATATTACTTTGTCATTAATTTTTTTTTTCTAAATGATGTATACTATTTTTTTAATTTCAATTAAAAATATGTATATGTTTCTTTAAATCATTAGAAATTTGTGTTCATATCTAACAGTATAATAGTGTAACCAAAATTGCCCCCTCAAATGAGCACCAGAGCACACGGGTATTACACAAAGCTATTATTTTTAACTTGTAAAATCTCTAAAAAAATATCAACATGAAACAGACATGTCGACATGTACATAATGTAGATACACAAATTATTTAGCCTCTTCATTGGGAGAGGAGGGGGACAGGCCCTCAAACTCCATGAAAAGAATTATCCACTTGATTTTTAAGACACTCAAATGAATGAACAAATTTATCACTAGAGTTGGATGCTTTCTAAATAACCTTGAGGTTAACATCCTCTAGCATTTCTCGTAATTGAGGAAACTTGTACCCTCACCTATAATGCGATGATGGATTCTAGAGTTGTGATGGAGGGGGGAACCAACATTGATGTATTGGTTTTTCACTATTTTTTTATATTATAATGCATGCAGGTGATTGAATCCTCAATACCTTGAAAGATGGTGCACAATCTAGAATGAGGCCACATAGCCTACTACCCAAACAAGACCTCAAAGTGGCTAGATGAGGGCACCACTCTTGTTAATCAGAGGCTATGTCAAATCAAGGGAATGTGACAAGTATCCCCTCCACCCAAAAGATAAACTGAAAAATACTACCAAGAAAACCAAATGGGATAGGGGGACTCCCCTAAAACCCACCCAATTCTCATTTGAGGCTACATACCCATACCTACTAAGAACACAAATAGAATGGAAGCTAAAATCCAAATGGAAAGGAGCATCAACATTGAAACTTAGTAGAATGACATAAATATTACTACAATGCATACTAGTTCAAATATGGTTTGCAACAAGATGACTCCAACACCCTAGGAAAAGACTAAAACTAGATGGAAATTATACTAAGGGGGGTTATTAGCAGATTTCCTAGGATCCCAATCATTCCACTCATACTTTACAACCAAAAGACATACAATATTACCCAGTCTCACAGAGAACCAAGTCAAGATGTTCCTATCCTTCCATGATAGCACCATCAATTTAGGATCGATGAAGACATTGAAACCCATAATGAGAGACATGGTTGGTTTGGTGATCACCCTCATCTTTTTAACAACTATCTCCATCAATTTAGCTTTGAATGTTATGTAATGGTGCGCCTCCATTTCTCCCTTCACACAATCACTTCGATTTAATAACACTTGTGCTAAATTTACCTCTCTTCTCATCCCTTGATCCTCAATATTCAAATCATGTGAGAGGATAATGTGGGAAATGTTGCTCATGGATGCACCTCGTATGTGTTCACTACCTAACTTGTCACTCACCTCACGAAATTCTTGTTTATTTCGAAGCATGGCGTGGATCTTGTGAGTTAGATTTTTCATTTGGGGATTAAGGAATTTGGGAAGGGATTAAACCACCCTCACATTTCAAGTACTATTTAGCCAAGTGGACCCCACATTCGTAAGGCAGTCTGCCTTCCAATTGTTGTACTAATGTACATGAAATAAGGCTTTGGTTTTGAATCTATAAAGGGTATGATAGATCCTTTTGATGATGGATTAAATATTGATATGCAATAGGAGGCAATCGTTGACTAGGAGCCTTATAAGAATTGTCAAGTCTCCTAGGATTATGATCTCATAAATACCTCATTATGCTACCTAATAAAAACCCTTTAGAAGCACATATACTTCTACTTAGTTGTCGGTGGTGATTCTTAGGCTCATGAATACGGATATTCCTGTTGAAACATAGGGTGATAAATCATCCCAATGAGTTTAGTGTTGGATGATTTCTATTTCTTTTGTTTATAATTTTTACAATAATCAAATGGTTAATATCTACCAGCCTAGACCCATCTTAAATCCACATCTATCAAACAATGAGAGGGATAAAATATCTCAAGGTGCAAACCTATTTTTAGGTGCACAACTTGTGTAAATATTTGTGCCTTAAGAGATTTGATCAGTCTTGAAACTTAATATAATTGGAGTTAAGATGGATCTAAGATGGTTTTAGTTGTTCACACCCACAAAATTTTTTGTCTAACTTATGATTAATCTAATCATTTTAAATATGTTAAATATGTATAATATTAATCTAATATGATCTTTCTCTTATACATCTCATGTGTATTAGGCATGCATTTATATTAAACACCTAAATTCTAGCATATGACTCCTCACACAAATGACATATTTGAACTTGAGCTAGTCTATAAATCATGTCACAAAATTTTCAATATGCGGTATTCATATTAATAATAGTTATAGGTTGATCATGGGCATATATATCTTTTAAACATATTTTTCTATAGAATTTTCTTTTTCGCCTTGCATTACATTTGAGTTGGTTGAATATTGTTTCTTTGTCAATATTGTCTTTGTTATTCATTTTTTGTTTCCTCTATTCTTCATGTTCTTCAATTGTCATTCACTCTGTTCTTTATTTTATTCCATCTTCATTCTACATTTTCTTGTATTCTTTACCCTTGACATGATTTAGTGGTCACTTGTTGTTTCCTTCTTTGTTAATATGTTCTTTGTTTCTCCCTTTATCGTTGACACACCTTAGTACCTATCATTTCATATGCCTTTCTATGCTGACCTACTCTTTGTCATTCATTTGTATTCAAGATGGATCTAGGCTTTTCATTGTCCATTTATTTTTAATACGGATCTAAGGTTTTCATTTCTCATTTATTTTTAATATGGATCTAGGCTAATAACTATTGTAACATAAAAATCAATGTATGACATTAATAATTACTTTGTGCATACAATGAAATTATTGCACCCTATTAATCTAATTACTTTTATAGCATTGCACATCATGTATCTAGTTACATAAGATAACAAAATTAACATATACAATGAAAGCAATGCCTCTTGTAAAAAAACTCAACATTTACATTGAAATAAATTCATCAAGTACAACCAATCAAATAGTATTAGAAATCAAAATCTACATAAAAATTAATGCACTAATTGCAATCAATCAAATAAGATTACAAATCAATATGTACACTAAAAGTAATGCATCTATTTTAGTAAAAAGGAAAAATATCAACGTCAAAATGATCTAAACTCAAGCTAGAACCTTATATATGCCTTTTCCCCTTTAATTTAGTGAAACCTTAACGATTTTTGGTATTTTATTTTTATCTAATTTTGAGACTTTCTTTCTTTATAGTTAATAATGTTCAATATCATATATTATTAAACACAATTTTATATAGTATTATGTTAAATATTATATAATATTTTTATTTTCTCACATTATAATAGTATAATACTATGTTTAATATAATAGTATGATATTAATATTTTGTATTATTATACTATATTATAGTATATTAAAGCTAATATTATATTAATACAACTTTATTAAACTTAATGTTATATTAAACCTAATAATATCAATATTTAGCTTAATATTAATATTAAACCCAACATTATATTAAACTCTTTATATTATTCAAATATCTAAATTTGTAGTCATCTATCAAGTTACAATAAAGGAAAAGGGGATAGAAATGTCTAAGGGTGCTCAGTTACATCTTTCGCCTATTTTTCTAACATTTTAAAGATTATCCCTCACAAACTATTCATGAATTCCATGATGGAAGCATCATCTTTGTCTCCAAGACATACAACAATCTTATCTCACTTAAATAACTTAATAGGATGTAAGATATCTAGCTTATATTAGACCTATTACCATAATATCATAAATAGTTATAATATGATAATAGTTATAAAGTAATATTTTTATAATGTAATGATTAATATATATTGGTAAGTGTGAATCATCATTTCTTTGTAATTTAATTATATAACTTAATATGTCCCGATGATGAACCACACAGGTTGGTTCAAAATGCGTCGTCCTAAATCTACCAATGTGATTTGTTTTGAAAATGTTTTTCAAATTATCAAAATTTGGATCACAGAAACTTTAATTTGAATAAATAATAAATAATTATTATTTTATCTTATTTGTATTGTATATATGAAATTGTATCGCTAAAATAGATGTTAAGAAAAGAAACCAACAAATTTTTACACACACACGCACACACACATAGATGTAAGTATGCTTAATTACATACAAATCCTCCCTTCTTCGATGGAAATGTAAGTATGCTTGATTACATACAAATCCTACCTTCTTTGGTGGAAAAACTGGCATAAATTATCATAGGTAGTAACTTCAACTAAGTATATATTTTCTTAAAGTTTGACATTGTATTACTAAGAAGAAAAATACAAAACGTATTTCTCTATGTTACTATCCTTTCATAGGGAAACCATCCCAGTAACACAAATTTAGTTGCTTGATATTACATGTACTTCTCTTGTTAAGCTCATCAGACAAAAACAAAGATTGACTTGAGCCCACGCTAAACTACAAGGAGTTACATATATACTGGCTATGTTTTACATAGCCATCTAAGGTGAGCCAAAACTGAAAGAGGCTACCCATGGATACTTAAAAAAAATATCAAACCATAGCATGACCTCGAAGGATTTCAATGGTTGAGTTACAGTGACCAAGGCCTACAGACCACAAACCATGAGCCACGAACCACAAACAACTAGAAATCCTTGAACCATGAACGATGAAGCCATGAACCACTATCCACTAGGAAGTAAATATATGAACATAAGAGCCACAAACCCAAAACCATGAGCCATATATGCCAGCTAACCTGGAATTTCCCATCACCCTAAATTTGTAGATAATGTGAAGGTCACGACCGGGGGGAGGAGGAATAAAGAACGATCTTTGACAACCGATAGGGCTATGACCAACAACATGGAGTTGCACCTTGAACCATAATTTCCTTCCCAATTGATTTTGTCGACACCATGACCCTCTTCCTACCACCCTCTTTTTACTAGAACCAAGAAGCTCATAATAGATAGAGCATAGAGAAGACCCTTATGAGATTTTTCAAACCTTAGGTTCGTGATTAGCGAAAAGGAGTAGAACTCCAAAGTCGAGGAGCTGAACCATAGAGGATCATTAAGGGAATTGTATTGTGCCTGACATTGGAGTAGAATAACTTGTGAATTGTGACAAAGAATGTGACTTTCTGTGAAGGTCAAATCATGATGGTGAAATTGGGAGGTAAATTGAGATTTTAGAGCCACCCTGCTAGCATTGGATCCTGAAATTCGTTGAATGCTACAAAAAGTGTACTTGACTAACCCTCCATTGCTGAGAGTACCAAAATATTCCTAGAACTATATCAATCAGTGAATGGTAAGAGAGTATGAGCGTTACAAGCATGACGCCCCTACATAAACAAAATAGAATGTATCACTCCCTTTTCGAATGTTTTTCACGATGACACACTAATAACAAAAATAAACTAGAGGAAGAACGTTAGATGTCCATGATGCCAATTTCATCTTGAGTTGCAATCAACCTCTTCAAATAACTATGTTGTGCCATAATTAACTAGTGAGTGAAGCAGGATTTGGTGTACGATGACTAAGGTTTAATTAATGTGAACATCATTTGGGAATTTAAATGACCATGCCTAAACATTGAATGATTCACTAGGTGGCCCTCTTTTCCACTTAGCCTTATGTGTCCGACGACATACATCATATATAAATGCTTGTCATGCGGGTTAGTATGTATATTTATTTACATGAATATATATTTACTTGTTTATATTAATCCATGTGGTATAAAGAAATGTCATATGGAATTCTAATGGACATACACAATTTTTGAAATAATTTTTTATTGAGTAGGAAATTAAATGTTTACACTCATTTACAAACACTACAACATCTCCCTTATCCTAATTTTTTATTAAATATACATTAAAATGTTTATACTCATTTACAGACACTACAACATCTCCCCTATCCTAAATTTTTATTGAATCGACATTAAAATGTTTGCACAGAAAATACAGTAACCCCCCATATTCGGTTGTAGAGCATGTCTCTTGACACAATTAAAATTAGATTTGGTTTTTTTAATTTTAAAATAGGTAAAAAAATAACAATATTTGAATTTATTAAAAAGTGATTTAGAATTCCCCCGATTGGGGTGGAAAGAAAGGTGGCAGACGGGATCATGATGGAAGTGGTAAGGTGGCAACTCAACTTACCTCACAAACTAATCACGCTGCAGGACGATGAAATGGCAGGTAGGTACGATAGCATCCCGAGAAGAGGAGGGAGAGGAATCATGAGAAAATAAAGGGCAAGGAACGACGTCGAGCAGAGGACAAGACGGAGGATAGGTGGCACCAGTGAGATAAATGCAGGTAAGGGGAGAAATGCATGCGATAAGAGGAGTGCGAGGGAGCCGAAGGAGGTTATCAGGTGGAAGACAGTGCTTGTTTCTAGATGCAGAGAGAAACAGACAGTAAAGATCGTAAGGATGAGAAGGGTAGGTGGTACAGGGAATAAGATAGATAGGAAGACGCAGCAGGACAGAGCCATGCAACTGGCATGGGTTGACATAGAACTGAGCCAGCGAGAGGAAGAAACTCTAAGGGATTGGAAGGAAGAGAGACCCCGGGAGCTAATAAACCAAGGCAGATCAAAAAAAGGTAGTGAGAGCCTAGCCGAAATGCGTGAAAAGGAACAACAAGGACAAGGAGTAGATTGGGACAGAGAAGGGAAGGAATTCGACAGTGAGGATTTGAGGAAGAAGACGACTTTTGAGATCGGGCAGGGGAGTAAGCCAAACAACAGCAAATAGCCTAACTCAAGAAGAGGAAGAGGTCGCAGGGGTAGAAGGGGCGCGAGACAAACTAGTAACAGAGGCTCCAAAACTGAGTCACCTTCGAGACAGAGGAAGGGTTGGAAAACGATGAAACAGCTGGTGCAGGAAGCCGAGAGAGCATACAACGAAGGAACCGATGCATAAATACGAAGAATAATCCAGGAATTGGAGAACAGGGCCATGCAAGACGATTCAGAGCCAGAGATGGAGGATTGAGGCAACCTAATCCCTGATCCAGGAAATACAAGGGGTCGCCTGTCCCTGTACAAGCAGGGCCTTCATGTTTACAGGGTGGTGAAGAGGTTATTAGCTAAAGCTATGGAGCAAGTAGCAATGGAGATGGCTGAAATGGCTCAGGGGATTCCCAATTTGAGGAGGGAGATGAAAAAACTTCAAATAACTTTGATGATGCAGGACAATAAACTGGAAGAAATTCAACAACTTCTACAAAAGATAGCAACAATGCCTCCTCAGAAGGACATTAAGCCGAAGACCATGGTAGACTAGTCTTTCAGTTTTTGTCTATGATTTCCTTAGTTAATGTTTTGAGAACCAGTATTTTTTTGTTCTATTGTAGATGGAGTAGAAAGATAACAAATCAGATTAACCTTTTGGATAGTGAATTTTATCTGGCCTGGATATATAGACTTAGTCTTTTTTGTTATTGGGCGGCATATAAGGACCTAAGGTGGCCAACAGACCCGGTTTCCCTTCGGGGCGGGTTGAGGCTACCAAATGTTTGTACATTTTTAAATATGGATGAATAGGAAACAAAGACCTTGCTTTAGCTGACAAAAAAAAAAGTGATATAGAATTATTATAGTTATGATTATTTACTTATAGAAATTTTATTTATGTTTATGCTTGAAAAATATAAAAAGTAAAATTAAAAATAAAAGACACATCACAAAATCACCATATTTTTGTCTACTTCAATCATTTATTAAAACTTCATTTATCGTTGTATTTGAAGTGATTTAGAAAAACATTCCATCATCACCATGATTTTTGATGATTTCAATAATCCATTAAAGCATAGCACAAATCCATCTTAATTCCATTTGTACCAAGTCTCAAGAGGGATCACATTTCTCAATTGCAAACCTCTTTCTAGCAAGAAACTTGAGGAAATGCTTGCAATTTTACAAATTCGATCCCTCTCAACATGTCATAGATTCAGAGTCTATCAAAGTTAAGATAGATGTATATTGGTCCTTTCTAATATTGTTTATAATATACATTAAGTTCACATATTTATGTATAGAAATATATTTGTATTTTTAATTCTATTGAAATATATAGTGATATGTATATGTGGATGATTTTTTTTTTAATATATTTCATAATTTTTGTATTTAACATTTTAATGTAATGTGCATAACAAATAATTTATATATACAGAGAAATATAAATTTCATATATATATTCTAATTTGTAATTCTATTAAATTTCTTATTGCTTAGAGGCACTCTCTAGTTTAGTGTGATGTCAACATACACATTTTGACTTCGTCAAAAATAAAATAACATAAAATAAATGATACACATATCTAGATAATTAAAATTTTAAAAATAGAAAAAATAAAATTATTATTAATTATTATTTTAACTTAAAATTATAAAATTAAATTAGAAGTCTATTTAAAGGCTTGAAGAAATCCATTATGGAATCCAAGAGTACAAGGTTAAATTCATCTTAACTTCATACTTGATCACTTTAAGTCCTTAGTAGCTCATGATTTAAGATGGATCTAGGTTTGTAATACATATAGTTATGGATATATAAACATATCTCATTTTTCTTTGACATGTTTTATATTTTTTAACACAATATAGTTGATATATATATAAAAATATGCTAGTGTTAAGTTAGATATCAAATTGGTTTATAAGACCTCCACAAGAGATAGATCTATATGCAACAATTTCATTGCTAAATTCTATAAAAGTGTACATACTCTACCCCTTTGCACTTAGACCCATAACTTCTTATTTTAGATTACTTAAATTTATATAACCATAAATTCTAAATTATTTTCCACATATACTATTATAAAGTGTAGATTATTTTCTAATAAAACAGAATTGGAAAAATATAACAAACAAAACTGACTTATTATTTCTATCACTTTTGTTATTAAAATTATATTATATTTTCTTATCCAACATTTTACAATTTTGCATTCCACTAATAATAAAATTTATATTATTTTTTAAACTTTAATTTAATACTTCATTATAACACTTCTTACCTAAAACGCCTGTTAGCGCAATTAACTTATTAACTGAAAACGCGTCTCAACACACTTAACTTAAAATATCGGAGTACTTTTAGGGTTTGTTCAAACATTTAACATCTTGTATGGCATAAAATACGATTAATAACTTTTATCATAAATGAAGGCCGAAATGATTATCGTACTTTCAGGAAACATTTCATTCGTTGAATTCGAAAGTTTATTATCCAATGTTAAGTCTGCATTTCGTGGCCAATGAGATGCAGGTTCTATTCGCTACTCTCGACAATTAGGTTTACCAAACACTGCAATAAGTCTCCTTCTATGCTTGTCATTGAAAGCGAAAGCTCGCTCCCCCACCTTTCCCAACCTAAATGTCGGAATCATGGGCTCCACTAGGCGTGTTTTCTCGTAGTACTCCTACTTTGAAAGAGCGAATGCCTCAGTAAAGCGCTACCAGTTGCCAAATGGGTCGAGCTCCTTGCTGCGAAAAAACCCATACAAACAAAGGCGCCTGGAGTAAAGATGAAGATGAAGCACTCGTTGCATATATTCAAGCCCATGGAGAAGGCAGTTGGCGTTCCCTTCCCAAGGCCGCTGGTTCCATTCTTTTCCTTGTCACATCTCTCTCTTCGTTTTCTTCCTTTATTTGTCTATGTACTGGTCTATTATCACTGTTAGTTCACTGCTTTGTAATAATAAATTATGCAATCTGTTTTTAGGGTTGCAGCGGTGTGGCAAAAGCTGCAGGCTTAGATGGATAAATTATCTCCGTCCTGACCTCAAACGGGGCAATTTCAGCCCAGAAGAAGATGAGATCATTATCAAACTTCATTCTATGTTGGGTAACAAGTAAGAAAGTCACTTTGGATTCCAATCATCACAGTAACATTTGGGAAGGGGCTAAGATAGGCCCATATATTAATGCATTTTTTTTACAAGAAAAAAACTTAATTTTATTATCATGTCGAAATAAAACTACAATTTGTAAATACATAACTAGCATGTGTTTAGAGATAAAGATCACATAGATCATTCACAAGAAAAAATCACATAGATCAGTCACAAGAAAAAATCACATATTGATCACGGAGATAAAGATCACATAGATCAGTCACAAGAAAAAACACGTAGATCTGTCCCGAGAAAAATCACATATTGATCACTTAGATCCGTCACAAGAAAAAATCACATATTCATGCAATTATGTATGTTGCAGGTGGTCTTTGATCGCAAGCAAATTGCCAGGGCGAACAGATAATGAGATAAAGAATTACTGGAACACTCACATTAAGAGAAAAATGTTAGAAAGGGGTCTAGATCCTTCTACCCATCTCCCTTTAATGTCAGACCATGGCTCTTTTGAGTCCTCCAGCAAGAATCATGTATTACCCAAACGACGTTGTAAGCCGACTGAGGCACTGACTGATTTTTTCCAGCAGCAGGCTTGGTCAGCACAGAAGGTAATTTCTGGCAATAATGATACTGCAGATAATGAGAACGTGAATCTTGAATTGTCGATTGCTTTGCCTGTCCTCTGTTCAGCAGAAGGCGCCGACAGTAATTCTAGTAATTCTAAGAAGCTATCCAATGGGATCAGGCAGTCTAACGATTGTGTTCAACCAGATCAGAAAGTAGAAATTTGCTGTCATATTGGACTGCAAACCGTTGGTGGGAGTTGCTGCTCTGGTTATTAGCATTTGAGAATGTGCATGCATCGGATGTAGACAATAAGAATGGCATGTACAAATTATTGGACATTCTTATTATAATACTGGTGCCTATCACACTTATTCTTATCATTTCCTTTGCATGTCTAAAATACCAGGTTCAGGATATTAATTTGCTTAAGCCCTACAAATTAAATAATTGATGTTCGGAATACATAATCTTGTCCTCTAAAAAATTATGTTTTGATATTTTCTTTCCACTTTGGTTTCTGATATAGCGAAGCTCAAGAGTATAAATAATTAATTCTTCTGATATAGCCAAGCTCAAGTCTAAAAATAATTCCAATTTCATGTTATGGCCAGGCTCAGGTTTAAAATAGTTTAAAATAAAAATAAATTTCATGTGAATGTAGGTTTCCATATTCCATAATCATCGTAATGCTATATTTCTAAATGTCGTTAAATGTCGTTAATGTGTGTGGTATGAAGATTTTCTGGCCTTTTTTAAAAATAATTTCTTGTGAATGAAGGTTTCCATAATCCATTATCATAGTAATGTTATTTCTAAATATAGGTCGTTACTGTGTGTGATATTAAGATTTTCTGACCTTCCTTACTATGTGTGGTAGAAGAATTGTGTCCTATGCGTGATAGAAGAATTGTGTCCCAAATTTTGAGTAGACGTTGATCCTCATACTCTAAAAGTTAGACAAAATTCTAATACCAGTAACAGCTTTCAAATAAAAAAAATTGTGTGCAAAATTTTGAGTGGACATTAATTCTCATACCCTAAATGTGGGACAAAATCCTAATACCAGTAACAACCTCCAAAATAGCATTACTGTAATTCCACGTTTATCAAATCTAATTCCGTGCACTAACGCTGTAAGTATTATTGTGTGAAATAAGCGAACATTACAAAACTTCACTGAGGATGCCATTCATTAGAGCTCCATTCATGTGCCCATTAAATGATTCAGTTGCTGCAACTTTGAATTGCACAGTGTACTCTCTTTCCAGGAAAATTAAGCTAAACTTTGTTGAGATGTATGCCATTGATTAGAGCTCCATTCATGTGCCCATTAAATGATTCAGTTGCTGCAACTTTGAATTGCACAGTGTACTCTCTTTCCAGGAAAATTAAGCTAAACTTTGTTGAGATGTTTAATTGTTTCAGCATGTCAGATACTGACTATAAATACGATGAATAAACCAGACAAATCAATATAATATATTATTGGAAATTTAGCTTCAGTGGAATCCAACCTGTAGCTGAAATTTATTTATTTCCCACAGAACCTCTGAATATTCTGAGCTAGACTTGTTTCGTACACAGGAGCAAAAAATTCTATTATAAGGAGTTGCCTGAGCTAAAATTTATATTTGCAACAGAACCTGGGAGTTGTCTGAATTAATACTGGTTTTGTTTACAGTAACGAGATTCTCTATCTGTCGTCAGGTGGGGGGCTATAGGTATATGTTATCATATTATAATAGTTTTGAAAGTTGGATTTCAGACAGAAGATTACTACCTTGTTTATATTTTAAAGTTATTAAATATATA
>APFE030953074.1:10746-28310 GCA_000404065.3 Pinus taeda | reverse complement strand
AGACCAAACATTGGTCTATCGGACCTAAAGAAACAAATTATTTATTTTGATTTAAGATTTTATTCCTATGCTCAAAAAGCTTGGAGAGAAGCCTCCCAAGCTCACTATAATTTTGACATTGTAAAAGGCTAGGAAGGTCAGTATTGTAACAAAGATTGTGAAACTGAGATCTAATGTGGTTGTATGCTGGGCACTCTAAGAGAAAATGGTTTTCATCCTCGATGTTCCTATTCTCACATATATGGCAGATCCTTTCCATCCATGATGTTTTAGGAACTGCGAGAAAATGGTTTTCATCCTCGATGTTCCTATTCTCACATATATGGCAGATCCTTTCCATCCATGATGTTTTAGGAACTGCCCAACTACCTGTTTCACTATGGAGCTCATGAGAATTCATTCTAAGCTTTGCTATATTAATTTTCTTCTTTGAACTAGTTAAAATAGAGAGATACTTTTGATCTTCTAGGGTGGGGTTGATGACCTTCTTATAATAACTTAATTTTCTTTTAGTCGATAAATCTTTCTCACACCACATTTTTTCTTTGAACTTAAAAGTGACAATATCTTTAATGTTATTTATGTTTTGCAATGTATCATTCTTGCTGATCTCCCAATAGTTTAACCAGGCCCTTGTGTCTTTATGCCACCCTCGATTGAGCCTTAGGTGGTTTTGGCTGGAATTTAAAGCTAGCTTAGGAAGTCTATGATCGTCTATGTATCATTTATCAATTAACTAATTACACAACTTTCAAATATCTCATTTCTAATAAACTATGCTAATTTTATCTGAATATTTATTTTTAATTATAAGTAATTATTAAATTTAATTATAATTTTTTTAATACTAATTAATTATTAAATATAATTTGATAATTTTTTAAATATATTAGATATTTCATATTCGATACATATTATTTAGAGTAGAAACCTAGTAAATAAGAAAACAAAAAATAGTCCAACTACTAAAAATACCAGCCCAAAAAAATATCACAACTTACCAACAATGATCCTATCATTTTGGAAAAAAAAAAATTCAGGAGCCACAATCCTAATCCATCACGACATTGTAACCCTTTTTCTATTTATGGAATAGGATAAGTAAATATTCGTTGCCTTATAATTCACAATAAGATATACAAATAAAATATTCGCTACGGCTCCAAAGCACTTGGGTGAGGAAGAATAAAATAAAAGCTGTATTTAGTTTATCAACTACTACACAAATGTTGGTTAGATGTTTATATGGGAATGAGGGTAGCAGGTACCGTGGAACGCTGACATGTGACTAACGAGGCATAAAAAGCTGCGGTGCAGAGATTAGGTGAGATGCATGAGTACTGGTTTTTTTCAGGCAAGCAAATGGTTTTGTGGGAGTACAACTAATAAAAACAAGATGCCAAAATAGTCCACATATGGGATCTCTGGGTATTACATAGATCTCTGACTATTACTGATCAGCTAAAAAATCTATGGATATTTGATTAAACTACAACATTAATAGAAACGAGTTGTGGCTTAACGATGGAACTACCGATCAATACTGATTAGAAGGGAATATAAGATATTTATACGAAAATTGGATTCACTAATTCAATTAACAATTAAAATAAATTTATCTTAATTAAGAATTCAATTAGGGTAAATTAATTCAATTTAATATAAGTATAGAGGGACTTTTTTTACGAGTGTAAATTTATTTCAAAGTGCAAAAAAATAATGTATAATATTTTATTATTTAAATTATTATTTTTGAATATTATATAGATTGTATAACATGTTTATTGAGTTATTTTATTAACCTACATTAAATTGGTTTTTTTGTTATTATTATATTTTTACCTTATATGAATTTTTATTAAATTATTTTATTTTATTTAAAAAACAGATATATTTACGTATTTTTCGCACTTAGCTATAAAATGAATCTCTAAACTCAATAAAGCTCAATATAAACTCAATAAAGCTCAATAAAACAGGTAATTATATTCTAACGTCGATAAAAAACAGGTAATTATATTCTAAGGTTGATATGCTTAGATATAAAGTAGTTGTGGCAAAAAGTACTTGGTTATGTTCTAACGTTGAGAGGGCAGTAGATAAGAAGTGGTTGTCGCAAAAAGCTTCACAATGCACACCAAAAAGTTTGACATGGCCATTCTGACATTTTGATATTCCATGTGGTTGTGTTTTAAAGTTTAGGAGTACTGGATAAGAAGTAGTTGTGGCAAAAAGCTTCAGACATGTACAGTGCACAACAAAAAGGTTTATACGGGACTCTGACATTTTGATATTCCATATACATGGTTCTCACAAATCCCGTCAAACATAGATGTCAACACGGTAGTTGCGTCATAGCATGATTGGTCCCAAAATTTCGCTTAGGTGATTGCACTTTCCATGCACTATCCAATATTCAAACTCGGCGTGTAACAAAATGCACCCTTTAGGTGATTGCACTTTCCATGGTACAATCCAATATTCAAACTCGGCGTGTAAAATAATGCACCCTTTGACTAGCCACAGTCATTCTCCCAAACATATTTAGTGGTCATGCGTGTTTTACTTTGGAGGGAAAGATTGCACATTGCCAGATACAGTCCAGCCACTCAATCTCGGCGGTCTCTATTCAGTGAGAAAACTCGTCCTTCTACATAGCCAACCTCGGAATTCGACCAACAGAATTTTCCTCTGTTAACTTGATACATTTATTGATATTGGTTTAAATTCAAGGTGCATGTTTGAAAAACAAAATATCTCACACCGGAAGAATACCTTAGGCAACTAATTACTTAATCAAATCGTCAAAACTCATAACACCATTGTTTTTAAATGGTTTAAACTTTATAAGATGTAAACAGTGCATGTCTTAGTTAAAATGACATTATTTTATCACTGCAAAAATAAACTTGTATAATAAATTTTCTCACAATTAATTGTCCACAATGATCTTTCAATGATCTTTCGTAAGCATAAGCTTTAAATAGAGATTAACGATCACTAAGATGTCAAGTTATGGATCAATAACCATAATATTGTTGGAAAAGAAGAAGAGGACAGGCACGAAATTTAACACACACATTAACACAAGTTGTGGCTCTTCAATTGATCATACAAACTTGATGATCACAGTGAACCGATGAGGGGTATATAAACATTTTCCAACTAGCGACACACCCAAAATAACCAAACACGCAACCACACGCTCAATTAGACTTTACCCAAAATAAGACCTAACTCGACTTGACTCAACTTGACTTAGTTAACCAACTCTCTAATTTAAATAACTCTCCATGCAAGAGTAATTAGCTATCTTTAACACTCCTCCTTAATTACGAACACTAAATAAGACAGGACTCATGACAACTCAAACATGCATGTTGGTCTATGTCTAAGCTAGGCTTATAGCGAGCAAGTTTCCTCTATGAAACTCAAATATATCTTTTGATAATGGCTTAGTAAATATGTCATCCAATTGGTCACTTGATTTACAAGGCTTCAAGTAGACTTTTCTATTGCTCATAAGTTCTATAATGGAGTGATATCTAGTATCAATATGCTTGCTCTTTTGATTAAACACACTATTCCTGGATAGTGCAATGGTTGATGTGTTGTCACAAAATATTTTTGTTGATCCTTGTTGTTTCTACTTGAGTCCATCCAATACTCTTCTCAACCATACTGCTTCACATGTGGTTGGTGTTGTTGCTACATATTCTTCTTCTGCTGACAAAAGTGTCACAATAAGATGCTTCTTAGATACCCATGAAATCACACCTGAACCAAGATGGAATACATAACCAGAAGTGCTCTTCATATCATCTAAGTTGCCTGCAAAAACACTATCTGTATGTCCAATCAAATCCTTCTTCTTTGTGCTTGCATACATTATACCACAATCTATTTTTCCTACTATGTATCTGAGAATTATTTTTCCTACTCTCCAATGTGTGTCTTTTGGAGTCTCCATAAATCTAGAAATCAAGCTTACTCCTTGCATAATATCTCCTCTTCTAGTTGTGAGATACATGAGACTTCCAACCAATCTTTTGAATAGAGTTGGATTGACATTTGATCCTCCATCATCATTGCTTAACTTTGTGCCTGTTGCAACTCGGGTAGTGACAGGTTTGCAATTCTGCATCCTGAATCATTTCAACAAATGTCTAAAATATTTTTTTGACAAATACAAATTATTTTTTCAGATTGCTCAACTTCTATGCCAAGAAAATATTTCATGAGACCAAGATCTCTCATCTAAAATTCTTTCTTCATGATTGCCTTAAATTCATCCAATTCAAGATCACCTGTATAAATCATGTCATCCAGATATAAGTAAACAAACAAAACTTGTCCATGTTCATTTACCTTTGTGTATAAGGTAGGCTCAATGTTACTTCTGTAAAATCCATTCTGTATCATGTATCTATCATTTCTGCTATACCAAGATCTAGGTGTTTGCTTGAGTCTATAGAGTGCTTTCTTCAACTTGTAAACTTTATCTTCCTGTCCTTTAACTTCATATCGTGTAGGTTGTTCCACATAGATTTCTTCTTCTAGAATTCCATTCAATAAGATTGATTTGACATCCATATGATATACTTTCCACTTGTTTTGAGTTGTTATAGCTAACACTCCTCTTACAATATCCAATCTGGCTATTGGAGCAAATATTTCTCTAAATTCTATTATCAGTTTCTACAAGAACCCTTTTGCTACAAGCCTCACTTTAAATCTATCAATTTCTCCTTTCTCATTCAACTTTGTCTTATACACCCATTTTACACCAATAAGGTTTTTATCCTTTGGAAAATCAACCAAATATCATGTATCATTCTTTTTAATAGTTTCAATTTTCTCATCCATGGCTTGCACCTAATTTTTATCTTTGATTGCTTCTTCAAACGAAGAAGGTTGGAATGAAAAAAATGCAAATTTTGAACTAACATCCAAATTATCATAAATATCTTTCAGACTTCTCATTTTTCTCTTACCATTTCTTGATTCATCACCTGATTGATTGCTGGGAGACTTCTAAACTATTGATTTGCTTGAAGATCCATGTGGTTTAGAAAATCTTGGAGTCCTTCATGGCATGACTATGTTTAGTGTTTTCACTTGTGATTCTTGTTGCTCCTTTTATGCTACATCATCCTCTTCTATCAATGACACTCTTGCATAAATTTTCTTGTCTATAGTCCCATTCCATGACTCTTTTTCTTTGAACACAAAATATCTTCTAATTATGGTCTTATTGGTGATAGGGTTATACAATTTGTAAGATTTTGAATACTCGCTGTAACCACTAAATATGCATTTTTCACTTTTGTCATCCAACTTAACTCTTAGCTCTTTAGGCATGACATGTGCATAAGCGACACATCCAAACATTCTAAGATGAGATACACTACAAGACACACTGGACCATGCCTCTTCTGCTACTCTGTTCATCACACTCTTTGTAGGAGATTTGTTTATCACATAAACAACATATGCAACTACTTCTGCCCAATACTCATTAGACAAGTTTCTTCCTTTCAACATGCTCCCTACCATGTTCATAATTTTCGTGTTCTTTCTCTCTGCTACACAATTCTTTTGTGGTGTGTATCTAGTTGTAAACTACCTTATGATTTCATGTTATTTGTAGTAATCATGGAATGCCTTTGAATCATATTCTCCTCCATGATCTGATCTCAATCCCTTGATCTGTCGATCACTTTGGTTCTCTATTAAGGCTTTGAATTCTTTGAACTTTGTGAAATTTTCAGACTTCTTCTTCAAGAAGTAAACCCATGTCCTTTTGTTATAATCATCAATGAAAGTGAGGAAGTCACAACTTCCACCAATCAACTGTGTCCTCATAGGTCTTCAAAATTTTGTATGAACCAACTCTATTGGTTGTTTTACTTTGTATGGAACTCCTTTCGGAAAACTCTCATGGTGTTTCTTTCCCAAGATGTAACACTCACAAGTACTATAAGATTCTTGATGGGATGTGTTATCACCTGGATTGAACCTTAGGCTGAAGGAAGGAAATGCCATGGTAACCACAAACCACGCTTAGCCACGTACTAGCCCTACTAGGCCGAGAGAGGGCTCTCTCCGTAAGGATCTCAGTTAAGATTACTGGATCAGGAAGAGGATTTTAGGCTAGGTATAGTAGCACGAAGTTTTGATTGGATTTTGAAGGGGTTTTGTCAGATCAGGAGGAGCTAGAAGGTTTAGGTCTAGGGAACTAGGTTAGAATTGCAGTGTGTTCAATGGGGCAAGGTAGGCATAGGCTTTAGCACTCAATGGGCTTGATGGGATGAGATGTTTTACACTGGTGAGAAGCTAAGAAGGGCATGTGAAAACCATGGATCCTTCCTAGATTGCAGAAAACATGAAATGATGAATGGTTTCCCAAGGCAGAGCACTGATATAATGAATTCTACCTATCAACTTGAAAACATTCAAATAGAAGCAATGAAATGATGAATGGAATATATAAAACACATTAACATATGATCACATAAGAAGACACTGTACTAAAACTCATACCACATGGATCCCATAAAAATAGCAGTAATTCCTATTAATCTCCTGCCAAACTGCTTACAAAAGGTGTATAATCAAGGTCTAAGCATCCAGCTGAGTCTAACCCTCTACAAAGAGAGAGAAGAAGAAGATATAGACAAGTATTCAACCTCCTCCCATCCTCAGGGTCGAATCCCTAAGATGAGGAACTAATCTAACTCATACTGAACAAGAAACAGGAATATAGGCATCTCAACAACTTGCCTCTGATAGTGAAAAACTAATTCATTTGAGCTCAAAATAACTACTAAAGCAATGAATCTACCCTCTATTACTATTTATCTATCATAATTACATGCCAAGTCATCATTTACAATGGTGAAACAACCTCCATGAGAGACAATCTATGATCACAGTGAAAAAACTAGAAAAATGGACATCCTGAGCAAAATTTCCCAAAGCGCAACGCCACTTCCAGGTCCCTTTTGGAGGCTTTCCTGGCATCCAAGTTGATCCCTTGACATCTCATTGGAAAGGTCTTCAATTCTACTTTCCAAAACAACTAGAATATTTGTATTTGAAGCTCATTTGACCCCTCCAAATGTGATTCTCCGAAGACTGCTTCTGTGTGTCCAAAAAGTGGTTGAAAGGTCATTTTTAGGGTGTTTTTTGACCTTTTGGTGGACCAGTTCTGCCCCAAAAACTTTGAAACTTATTAGGGTGCATGCCCTTATCACTCTGAATCCTAAAATGTAAACCATTTATTCATTGGATGCCGCTAGGAAAAGCACAATGCAGGTGGTGCTATGCTTCTCGCAGTTTTTCTATGTAATAAATTCCAAAATTTGCAAATGACAAAATTTGCTCCAAATTTGCCCAAAATTGGTGAGAAACACCATCATCAAGTGCTCTGATGATCCAAGGAAACTTCAGCCAGCATCCTAAGTCTATCCTCCTCCTTTTTTCCTTTCAAGGCCCGCCTTAGCCTAGCTTTCATCTTTCTGACCCTCCTGTTGCAAATCTTCTTTCGGGTCCTGTAACAATAGGTCGTGTGCCTGAGCATCTCATTGTCTTTGTTGGCCTTCCGTAGCAGCTTATCAAGGTGCAGGTTGACTCTCTCAAGCCAAGTCTCCCTATCATCTTCAATATCCTTCTCAATAGGGGTCAAAGGGACTTATGCCTCTTTTCCACTTTGTCGTTTCATTTTGAGCATTTCTAGCTCCATGATAACATATTTGGCCCTCTCCAAATTGTCCGCCAAAGCTTGTACTTGAGCTTCCCTTTCTTGTATGTTGATGTCTTTGATGGTTTCTTCGTCCTAAGCCTCTAATTCAATGATTTCCTCTCCATGATGGGTATACCGCTGCTTTGGCTCATCATGTTTAGTTAAGTCAAAGTCCCTTTCCTCCTCATCATCAAGACTCTACTCTAACATCCTTTCCTTCCCTTTGTGCAGCTGATGCACCTGTACTTGATGTGTCGATGAAAAAGGAAAAGCCCCTTCCACATCCTGTGGAGCTAGCATTTACCTATGGGATGATGAAGAAGGCAAGGCCCCTTCCACATCTCGTGGAGAAAACACTTACATATCAGCTACAAATAGTCTCCTTGTGCCCCTCTGATATGTCATGTAAATGGGTACCTTAGTAGTTCTTGTCTCCTTGGCCTCCTTTGTTTTCCCTTGGCTAGAAGGTCCTCCTGCTTCTTGAGACATTAGTGGAGGAATTTGAGGACCCCTAAAAATGTCATGTGAAATAAAGGTCTTGAGATGTTGAGGAGACTAGGATGATGAAGCACAATGATCTTGATCAAGGAGTAATGATAAATATTGCTCATCTTTTGAGGGTATGGCTTTCTCTGGACAATATGAGCCATCTTCTCAATATTCTTGAATAAGAAGTAAGGGAGGTTTAACATCCTCACCCTGGTAAAATGCATGAAGAGCCTGATGTGATAGGTGTACAACCTGGAGAACGTGCCCTAACAAGTGAAATACTTCATGATGATTTTCGTCATGGGGACATACTTGTTTTCAAGAATTCTAAAAGGAAAAAGTCTCTTCACCTAATTTTTGTGATGGGGTTTGATATAAGCTTCATAATATTGCTCATCCAGGTCCTGGCCCTTGAACCACTTCTCCCTTAAATTAGAAATCCTGGTGGCATCTGCAATGATGGAAGGTGAGATGGTGAATGTTGCCCCAACAAGAGTCACTCTGTTGTCCTAAATATGGGCTACAAAAAGTCTATTGAGCTCTAGGTGGTATTAAACTCTCTCTACCTATTCACAAAATTCATAGCAGCCAAGGTATCTAAAACATGTGATAGCCAACTGAGAGGCTTGCAATTCCCTAAGGTTTGATGGCTCTTCTCTGATAATCCTACCTCCCTTGTGTGGTTTTCTCAGTCGCCTGGATCTATCTACTGAATTGTCACTGCCTGTGTTCTCCTCCTCATAGTCTAGCTCTTCTTGGTCCATGTTTGCAAGTTTGAGGTGTATGAAGGGAATGAGTGAAAGTGGTTTTAGGAATGAGGGGATGGGAGATGAGCTTGTGACTAGGAAATGAATGGAGGAGTAGGAAATGAGGGGGAGGGTTTGTTTTCTTGAGAATTTGCTCTTGGGGAAGAGGGATAAAGGGAATGGGAATGATATGAAATAGGGGTAAAAGGAAAAAGGGATAAGGTGATAGGGGAATTTAGAGCTGTAGGGATAGGTGATAGGATGAACAGTGAGGATTTAGGGTTTTAGGCATCATTAAGGAGATTTTAGGGTTTCATATTAAACATGGAAAATGATTCTTATAGATTTGACTTGCAAACCAAAACTGAAGAGAGGGATGTCAACTTACTTGCAAAGATGGAAGGAGAGAGAAATTTAGAGTTTCGCTGAAAATTTCAGGGTTTTTAGCTCTCCTGCACAAAGCGCACTGCCACTGCATAGAAGCGCAACACCACCCTAGAAGCACAACGCTAGTGTAAATTTACACTATGAAATTATGCCAGAAGCGCAACACTAGGCTCAAAGCACAACGTTGGTCTGCAGCAGTGCAATGCCTACCTGTCTTACTTAGAAGCACATCGCCACTCTGCCAAAGTGCAACACCACTACTCCATATCTCTAGAAGCGCAACATCGGTCTCCAAAAGCACAGTGCCAAGCTTCTTTCACCAAAAACTCACTCAAGCTTGCCTCTTCTTCTCACTTTTTTGACTCCTTGCTTTGCAAATGAGGATAATGAATTTGAAAATTAAATGTGAGAGCTTAAATAGGAGTACATTTTGATTTTTCATTTGAAAAACCCACTTTCTAATGTTTCTTGTCCTTCTTGAAAACTCTGTTTTAATGCCCTTTTCTTCTTTGTGTCTTTGTAGGTGGATAAATGCTCATCTTGAACTGATTTTTGCAGTGTTTCTTTGTCATGTAGCAGGGAGAGATGCTCTAGTGCAGTGGGAATATTTATTACATATAGTGACTTAAAATGACATAAGAAATATAAATAAACTCAAAATACTATGTTTTTCACCTAAAAACATGTTTTTGAGGTGAAAATTACATTAGGTTAAAAATAATTGTTCAGTGGCTATGACCTACAAGCCATCATGCTTGACTTATTCATCATCCTCATACCCTTGCTGACCTTTATTTACACAGAAAATCAGGCATCTTAACCTTGGTGATGAAACCCTAAGACCTAATGAAACATGCCCTATGACCTAATGGACCATGTTTGCAGATTGACCATGAAACCATAACTTAAGACAACCTAAAGAAGGGTCAACAAGTATACTCTATGAGGGAAAAATTTATATTTTTGAAGAGAAGACAACCATCAGTGGATCGTTATGACATGACCTAATGGAATGATGTAAAATTTTCAGTATGGGACCCCTAAAATGACAATGTAAAGAGCGAATTTGATCCCTGATGGAATTATGCAGATACTGACACTAACATTGGCATTATTGGGGATGGAATTTCCTTGGAGGTGTCAAGAACGTCGTCTACCAAATGCCTCATCCATTGGGAAATGTGGTCAAAACAAAAAAAATAATGAAAAAATGACTCAATATAAACTAAAAACTGACTCACAACCAAACTGACTCTAAACTTGACTAAAAACCAAATCAACCCAACTTGACACTAATCATTCAAACATTATAGCCTTCACTTTGGGCCCCAAGCTTGGATGACAGTGGACTTGAAAACTTAAAAGGAAAATCAAACTCGTATATACAATGAAGGTCAAGTAACTTCAGGGAACAACCTCAAAAGTAGTAGTGCTTCAGGAGCCTACCATTCACTGGCCCTCCTGAACAATCCTAACCATCCATTTCTTTCAACAAAAATGCATTTTGTCCCCGATAAGCTGAGATCTTATATGGTCCTTTCCATAAATTGTCAAACTTACCATGCTTTCCCTTTTCCTCATTCTGTGCATCCCATTGCAATACTACATCCTTCAAATGAAACTTTTCTGCTTTGGTTTTGCAGTCATAAATATTCTTGATCTTCTCTTGCAACCAGAAAATGTTTTGGGAAACTTCTTCTCTTGTCTGCTGAAGGTGAATCATTTGATTAATTTTGCGCTAAAGATCATCCTCTTCACTACCAACTTCTTGTAATAATCTCATGACCGGGACTACAAGTGATGTAGGAAATACTGTGTCAGTACCATAAACCAACTCAAAAGGTGACATACCTATGGATTTCTTGCTACTCACTCTATCGGCCCATAAGGCATTAATAAGCTTTCGATGCCAATTTTTCTTGTTTGCCTCCAACATCTTCTTAATAATGTTCACCAATGATTTATTTGATGATTCAGCCAGTCCATTGCCTTACGAGTAGTATGTCATGGAATGACCCAATGTAATATTGTACTTATGGAAAAACTCAACCATTTTCTTGGACTTAAATGCTACTACATTATTTGTTATAATCATGTGAGGGCACCCAAAATGAGACAAGATATTAGATTCTAAAAATTGGATAATCACTGTATCCGTGGCTTGACTTGTCAGAATGGTGTCAATCCACTTGGTAAGGTAATTGGTAGCTGTCAAGATCCATTGGTGTTGTGCTAATGATATAGGATGGATTTCCCCTATGAAATCAAGTCCTCACTATTGGAAAGGTGCATTTACCTCAACTGGTTTCAAAGGAAGAGGAAGCAACTTCCTTTTTCCTTGAAAAACTTGGAATTCATGGAAACCCATCACTATTTTATACAAATCTGAAAACAAAGTCGACCAATAATATCCTACTCTCAACACTTTGTTAGTTGTTGTTATCCAAAACAAATGACCACCACAATCACCTCTATGAAAGTTATTCATTACGTGCTGAGCTTCATCTTCAACCAAACAATTAAGAAGGGCTCCTCCTGGATCTTTCCAATAAAGAGCAGTATTTAAAATGCAGAATTTTGTAGACTTGAGTTTAAGTGATCTACCTTTACTTCCTAACATTTTAGGAGGTGGTGAAAGATGTTGAAGAACATAAACTATACCAAAATACCAAGGTGATTTGAGAAAAAATTATGATACCTGAATGAGTGAGCCACCATCTTCGTCCTCTGACATTGATGCAATAAGATTGATGTCTAAAGCATGTAGATTTGATTCAGCCATCAATTTTTCCAAGCCTTGTCCTTTGATCGGTTTGGTAGGTTTAATCTCAAGATCATGCTCCAACATCGCTGCTATCCACTTACCTCTTCTTCCCTCTGGATCAGTTTGCAGAAGAACATCCTTGACTGTTGCATTAAGAACATATGCTATAGTATGTGAATGCAAAATGTATACTCTAAAATCCTTCAATGCCTTTATGAGAGCCAGTGCTTGTTTTTTAATGATATTGTACCACAAGGCAAGATCTTGAATAGTCCTACTGAAGAAATCAATAGGTTGCTCCACTTGATCCCTCTTTTGCATCAATACTGCAACCATGGTGTGCTCGGATGCAAATGAAAATACAATGAAATCATGAGTATAATAAGGACTAATCTAGATTGGGGTTGTAGTTAACAAAAAATTTACCAAATTGAATGACTTCATGGCATCCTTAGTCCCATTTACAATGATGTACTTCTTCAACATACTAGTTATTTCACATAAATGTTTAGCCAAATTTGGTATAAAACTGTGTAATAAATTCATCTTACCTCTAAACGCTTGGATCTCCTTTTTATTGCGCGGAAAATCTATATGTTGAATGGACTCCACCCTTGAAGGATCAATGTGAATACCATCTTTAGAAATTATATGACCAAGAAGCTTACTCTTGTCCATGGCAAAAAGACTCTTCTTCAGGTTGAGAGAAATCCCGAACTTACTACATTTCTGAAAGACAATCTTCAAGTGGTGCAAGTGCTCATCATTAGAACTATAAAATACTGTCAAATAATCTAAATAAACAACCAAGAAAACATCCTTCTTATTAGCAAAAGCTATGTCCATCACCCACTGAAAAATGGCTCCAGCATTCTTCAATCCAAATAGAATTTTAGCATACTTAAAATTTCCCCAAGGTGTTTTGAAAGCCGTTTTGTCTTGATCTTTTTCATGCACCAAGATCTGATTATAGGCTGAGTAACCATTAAGTAGTGACATCCGTGATGCTCCAACTACTCTTTATAGAATATGGTCCATCTTAGGAAGTGGGTAATTATCCTTCAAGGACACCTTGTTGAGGTTCTAGAAATCTATGCACAATCTTATCTCTCCAGTCTTCTTTAGTATTGGGACCAAATTTGAAATCCAATCAGAAAATCTAATTGGAACAATGATGCCAGATTTAAACAATCTATTTACCTCTTTCTCGATAGATGGCGGTAGCTTTGGATTGATTCTTCTCAACTTATGTCTAAAAGGATTTTGATCATAGTATGCTAAATAATATCCTTGTCATACACCTTCAAATCTGAATAATCCCAAGCAAAGACATCAGAATATTCAGAAAGTAATCTAACATACTTAGCCTTTACTTCGAGAGACAATGCTTTCAATAACTTTACAAGCTTGTGCTTATCAACTATCCCAAGATTTACATCTTCAACTCCTTTGTCTGTAGGAATCAAGCTTGGTTTTCTTGCCACATCATCCTAATCAAAAAGCTCCTCTAAAGGTATGAGACCTCTAGGAATAATGTTATCCTTCAGCTGTAAAACCTCCATCTGATTTATCTCAATCTCTTGGTCATCAGAATCACAATCATCATCAATGGAAGCATTTTTAAACTTTCCTTCATTCTGAAAAAAGGCATTAACTCATTATCATCCCAAAAAACTTGCCAATACCTCAAATTATCAGGGACAGCATGCCTATGTTTGACATGAATTTCAAATTTGTTGCTCGAATTCATTGGGATCTTCAAATTGTTGGCTGTAGTGGTGAGTAAATCTGCAATGATGTTTTGAATTCGAGGTACTGTTGTCAAGGTATATTCAATAAACATCCTCAAAATATCCAGAACTGCATTTCTATAGGCCCACATCCGTCAATTATTTGCTTGATATTCTCCTTTTACCTGTTTAATCACCAGCTCTGAATCACCATAAACTGAAATCCTTTTCACATTGAGCTTCTTCAAAATTTTAAGACCTATAATCAAAGCCTCGTACTCTGCTTCATTATTAGAGCAATGAAGAGCTAACTTGTAGGAACATACTCTAACATTACTTGGGACTTTGGTAGGCTGGAAAGCAAGGCTTCGAATCGAATTTCCAATACCGGCACCATCCTTACCCACAGTGCCATCGAAGTCCATGCTCCAAAGGTCGGCTTCATCTTCTAGATGTTGAAATTTTGCTTCTTTCTCAACATTACCTTGGATGATTACTTCATTTTGCTGCTCTTCACTGACCTTTTGCTACTGTATAGGTTGTGGATCATTATGACATGACCTAATGGAATGATGTAAAATTTTCAGTTTGGGACCCCTAAAATGACAACGCAAAGAGCGAATTTGATCCTCGATGGAAGTATGCAGATACTGACACTAATAGGATGTAATCCTCTAACCATTTGTTTCTGCTACAACAATCTAAAACTAGATAAGTGCAAATGTCCAAACTGAAAGAGTCATAGCCAGTAATCATTAGAACATGCAACTGTAAAAGAACTAACATGATCGATGTAATTCATGATTAGATGAAATAGTTTGTTCCTCGTCATCTTCACCTTTGCTATCAACTACTTATTTTCGACCTTTTCATAAATAACACACTCATGTCCTTGAAAGATAACTTTTTATCCCTTCTGCATCAATTAACGAACACTTATCAAATTATGCTTGAGACTAGGGATATGATATACCTTTGATATTGTCTTTGGCTCTCCTTGCTTGGTCAAAATGTTGACCACTCATTTTCCATCTACATCCACAGTCTTGTTAGTGCCCAAATTTACTTCTGTCTTCACAAATTGATCCAACGTTGCAACAAAATTCTAGTTTCCTATCATGTGGTTATTGTGACCACTATCTAATAGTCACAACTTTTTAAAAGGTTCATTCATGGTATGGAAAGCTAGGAACATAGAGTCAGTATTATGTGTAGTGACATTAGCTCTTTTCTTTCCTTGATCATATTTATTCTTCCTATAATCATGGGCATCTTGACCAAATTTATTAATAACATCTCACCTTTAATTTGTGAACTCTTTGATTATTGTTGAAGCTTGTGATATTGCTTCCACGTTAATGTTCCTACTCTTCTATGCCATCTCGTTGAGCACCATGTCTTCTGACTCGTCCTATGCCTCTCAATCTACCTCTTCCTCTACCTCTATCTCTTGAATAGAAACCTGATTTTTGAAAGTTGTTTCTAAAGTGGAATCCTTATTTTTATCTATCCTTGCCTCATGAGATAGAAGTGATCCCATAAAATCATCGATTGTTAGCATTTACAAATCCTTTGCTTCTTTTATGGCCGCTACCACAACGTCAAATTTGGTAGAAAAATATCTAAGGACCTTCTCAACCATTGTTTGATCTTTAATACAATCACCATAATTTTTTAACTTATTTATGAAAATCATGACCCAATTCATGAATGAATCGATGTCCTATATCTCCTTCATCTACAGACTTTCAAAATCTCTTCTAGTATTCTGCAACTTAACAATATTGACTTTGGACAAACCTTTATAGCTTGTCTCCAAAGTATCTTATGTCGTCTTTTCTAAAGACATGATCATAATATTTTGGAACACTACTCAGTCCACTCCTTGCTAGATAAGCTATAATGCTTGTTCATTCTTCTTTTTGTCTTTCTTCCATTGTTCCCTCTTTGCATCACTGAGGGATTGTTTAGTTGCTTCATATTTAGGTTCTGGAAATCCATCTGTGACATATTCCCAAACATCATGAGCCATCAATTTGGTCTCCATATTAATAGCCTACTGTTGTGGCCACCAAAAACCTCCCTCCTTACGAAGTATTATTGCTAATACTAAATAAGTGGGGACCCTTAGTAAAAATCAAAAAATCAGTTAGTGTTACAATTTCTTTTTTAGATAAAACTTACAACATCATGGACTTAGGAAAATACCTTGAAAAATCTAAAAAACCTAAGTTTCATAATGAAGAAAATTAAATTCACTCCTTAAAAGATATCGCATCGCACAAAGAATGATAGGATACACCTTCTAACGAGTTAAAGTGACAAAAAGCGAGAATGCGACACGAAACCCCATCGCATCACATACACTAAAGAAACACTCACATTGAAAACCTTTTAAAAATCGCCGATATGCGATATTGCATATCGCACATCACAAAAATCACATGAATTACACAAGGATTATAACGATATTGCGATATTGCGATACTGCGATATTGCAACATTGCAATACCACAAAGTTGTGATACTGCGACCTTGCGATAAAAAACAACACGATGACACTGTGATATTGCGATACTGCGATCTGCGACATCGCAAAGCAAAATTGCGGGACCCCTCCATCGCAGTTGGTTCTGGCTCATTATTCGAGAAAACTTTTTCAGCCAAAAGTTGGTCATGTATTTTAATGCGAATAAATGAGTTATTGCTAGTTGTTAATGAAGTAGGGTGTTGTGTTTTTTGAAGAAATAGTTCACGTAAGGTGGCATGTTTTGCATATCTTCAGCATTTAAAAGTTTTCCTGTCATTATTCTTTTATCATTACTTCCACCTCAATGTAAACTGCAGGAAAGAAGGACGAAGCGTTATACAGGGTCCTATGTAGAAAACTACGAGGAGGGAAGGAAACACTCCAATGTACATTTCAAAAGACACACTTAATCCACTCAAGGAAGAAAAAGAGCCGCGGAACTCTTCTGCGGCATCTATCACAGATTTCTCATATATATCCATGGTTGAATGGGTACAGAACAATGCTGATACCAGAAACAGACAACTTAATTCTTAGGGTCAAGAGCTCACGGAATCACTATTTTTACAAATTTTGAGCTTTATACCAAATGAGAGAAAAAGGCGCAAGAGGAAAAAACCGCATCAGGGAAGCCCAGATCAAGAAACAACGGCAGTTTCCGATGCGCTTAGCGCTAATCACGCATCGCTAAGAAAAGTTGTTCGAAAAGGAAGGTCCCTAGTTACTCAGTCACCTGCGAGCCCCGAAAATTGCAAGAAATCAGCGGTAGAAGCAAACTGGAAACAAAAGATTGAAGGAAAAGCAGAAGCAATCCAAGGGTTAACCAGGTTGAAATGGGATTTTTACCAGGCATACATGGTGATGATACATATTCATTGGATGATTCTCAAGTATATCATCAATTTTACTGAGAAGATAATGCCAGCTCTTTCTGATTCTATTTGCTTAACTCAACCAAAGACAGAAGACAGTCAGCCGACTCTACTCAGGAAAATACTGAATGCTTGCGACATTAAGGAGTAGATTTAGAAATAGTTAGATAGTAGATTTAATTTTAGAAATAGTTTTGCTTAAAAAGAGGACGGTCATTTAAACTGAATCCTCAATTTCTGTAAATAAGTTATTTAGTTAGCAGTATTTAAACCCTTCTCATGCATTTAGAGAAGGGTCCAGA
>APFE030953070.1:0-21028 GCA_000404065.3 Pinus taeda | reverse complement strand
ACAATTGGATGAGATTATTTAACCTTTTCTTGTAAACCCTTAGTCAAATAGTTGTTTTTTGGATGGTCCACCTAGCTGGAAATTTTGTTTCTACCCACAAACTGGAGTTGACCGTGGAGTTTCAGAAGAATCTTCAATATTTTTCAAATCTAGAGTGACACTCTTTAACTTTTTCTTGTAAACTCTTCATCAAATAGTTTTTTTCTGGATGGGTATTAGTAGCTATCAAGGTCTTGATTACTATAACAACCCTCTTGATTCCTATAGCAACCCATTTCGACCTCAATTATTCTTTTATCATTCACTTCGTTTGGGAATTTCTAGACAGTCCCAACTTCATTATAAACAACAAAGACGATGTGTAACTACTAGTTATAGTTTAGGAGTCTAACTACTGGTTATAGTTTAAGAGTGATAAGTCGTATGAAAGAAACACCATGTAACTTGATTGGATTCACTTACCATAACTAATAGCATTGGTTCATACCTGTTACATAACTAAAAGCTTTTACGTAGAGTATAAGACTAGCGAGTTTGGTAACACTAATTGAATACACACACTATGCTAATTATACTATCACTAATTGAATACACACTATGCTAATGATAGTAGTATAGTACGCTAAAGCTTTTACATAGAGTATAAAACTAGCGAGCTTGATAACTCTAATTGAATACGCACACTATGCTAATTATACTAGCACTAATTAAATACACACTATGCTAATCATAATACTATAGTACGTTTTTTTAGTAGTCGATATCTTAACCAACCTCAAAGATTTGATTTACACATAATATTTTGTACCTCTTGTAACTTTTTGAAAGATCTGATTTACACGGAATATTTTGCACCTCGTATAATTTGCAACAATGCTACTAAAGCAAGTGTAGGTGCAATTGTCGATTGGGCAGGGACTTGTTGCTTGCAACACCTCCTGTTATTATAAATATGATACTACAATAAACATTGTAATATTCTTACTGTAGATATCATGCCGCATAGAATTCAATTTATTTATCAATGGTAACGATGGATTTTATGTAATGAACAGAGAATTTAGTATGATAATCAAGCATAGATTTTGTTGTAATATCATCAGGATTTGATAACCAAGCATGGATTTTGTTTTAATATCATTGGGATTTTGGTAGGTGGGGTGTGTCATCATGACTTTCAAGTTTGAGAAAAACTATACATTGATTGTCAATGGGGGCTTGTTTGTCGGGTAAAGAGAGGGTGATGAGTAGGGTTCAATGGGTAGGGTGTGCAATGGCATGCAAGTTCCAAAGGCATTATATCTATTGCTATTGTGGACTATGCAACCACCTGAGGAACTATAGAACATTCTGGGGAGACAATCAACTGACCCTGACGGAGCTACTACACATGTAGCTAAGGAAGGAAGCTCGGGAAGCTAAGGTGGTAAAAGCACCAGCATTAGTGGAAGCAGCACCTGCAGAGGATTTGGCTGAAGAGACAACAGGGGTAGGGGTAGTATTATTTCATTAGCCAAAGCGAACTAACCTATGATTCACTTTATTTTGTTGGGGTGTTGTCTCATCCTATTATGTACATAATATGATTATTGCTCGATGAATCTTTTCAAGAGATTTGTTCTCTATTAAAATATAAGGTACTTCCTCGGATAGGATCTATGGTGGATGATCCACTCATCCAATCGAGATATGTACCGTTAGACTAATAACTACCCTTTATTATTTTTTTATCATTGCCCTATAGTTAGACTTCTCCATCCTTAACCTTTCCTACTGAAGTCCTTTATTTATTTCCCTCGTTACTTTACTGCTCTTTATGACTTTATCAACAACCATAGGATACACTAATGCCACGAGGAAGGGGAAACAACATCATACACCAGATACTACACTCCCCTTGATTACGTATTATTAGCGGAAAATACCAACTAATTCTTATACATATAGTTTGTAAAGAAAAAGAACATTAAACTAAGAAGAGTGCATTTTAGAATAATATATGTCATAGGAGCTTTGTTGTTGTCTTTGTAGAGTGAGGAGTTCAGTCTAAGATTCCTTAGAGATTCCTAGTGTTCCTTATAGAGTATAAGCTACTATAAGTTCAGTCTAACTATAAGAAAATAGTATTTTGATATCCCCTTACTGGATCCAGACACAATGATAGCCCCTTACCAGGGATCTACATAAGAGAGTTATAGTCAACATCGTTATTCATCAAGTCATGAGGAGCACTTCTTCAACATCATCAATTAGATGTGCCTTTATCCACCAAATAAAAGACAGTAATAGATACATACTCAAAGACATAAACAAATACATACACACCTATATCGACAGTAAAAATAGCACATACATAGACATGTACAGGTTAAGCAGTACATTCTTATTCAGACTCTTTTTATCCAGTAACATACCACTCAAAGAGGCGGAGAATCATGCCTTCTTCCTTTCTATAGTACACACCCACGTCATTGTATTCCTATTATAGGTTCTTCCCCCTCTTGCTACCTTATGGGAAGGCAAGACTTTGTATTCATACAGATAAGCAACACCCAGTATTTCTATAGAATAGGAGCCGAGTCTTAAGCCTTAGTGAGACCTCAACCTTTATATACTTCTCTTTGAGCCTGAGAAATGGTGAAGCTTTGGCTCCTGGGCACTAATCCAAAAGTACCTGTTTTACCCACCCTCAGCTTGGTAATAAACAAAGGCAAATGCATTGGAAGTAGAGAAAATGATAGAGCCTCTTCCTTTTCCATATGAAGATCCAAATCCAGTTGTAGCCATGGTAGGTGACCAAATAGTCTATTATTTGGCATCTGAGCGAGCATCAACAAAGGTTACAGGATAAGAGGAGGCATCCAAGCAAGCAGGGAAAGAGCCAACACAAGAAATAATAGTAAAGGAAAAGGCAGGAGAAGATTCGAAGTGAGCATTTTCTATTGATTTCGTTCGAGCAGACCCACCTATGGAAGATCTAGTTGATTGAGTTTAACCTGTATAGGTAGAACCGACATCAGAGTAAGTATCATGACCATGCTGGGGAAAGAACCAAACTAGTTTAGTTATTCCTCCTCTATCCCATTTCGGGGCAGCACCTGTAATAATTACCTATTGGGCGCATTGCGTACTTACTAAGTCAAATGAACCTATTTGGTGCCAGGAGGTTCCCTGAGATAGTCATTTTCCCGAATTGTTAGGTTTCTGATGTAACCACCTGTACAGTAGATATCATACACACTTGAAATGATGGAAGCAGATCCCATTGAAGTAACACCCCAAACATGTTTGAAATAATACTGAGAGGGTGGGGAGTGAATCAGTATTAGAAAATCAATAAATTTTTCATTTCCATACACAGATTCATATATGCTACTTTATTTAAGGGAACCCGCATGTATATGCAAGTGTGTCTTAAAGCAACTAGCATATATCCAGTAAACTTATGATTCAGTTAATCCATTAAATGTTAAGATTACTCTATTAATATAGTACAAAAAGTAATTACAGCAAGGTCTAGCCTCCAAAGTACTAAGCAGAAACCATCACAAAATAATTCAGTTTAGCTGTGACTGCCCCAATAGAGGGGAAACCAGTCCAGGAAATCCAAAAAACCACATATGGGTTGACAATTTTGACTATAATACAAAATAACATTTCAGATAGTGCATTGATCTAATGATAAAACATGAAATTAACCAAAATCTCATAGTTAGCATGAGCATCATCGACCTGGAAAAAGAAGCACCACCTGGCAGCCACGTGTCAAGGCTAAAGGTTGTCTAGTAATGACTCCTCTTTAATCTTGCATGTGTAATTGTAGCAGTCATCCTCTTCAGCTGGCGTGTCCACTCCTTGAGTTGGATGGGCCATTTCAGCACTCCCTGCGCCTGCATGTAGGCTAGACATGTCTCCTCGTCGGTTGTCAGATGCCTGAGTGTCGCCAAGCATGTTGCCTACAGCTTGCTGACTACATGTTGGTGCTTTTCGAAGCAGGATGGCTCTATCAACAATGGGATGTATTTCACCTAGGCTGGAAACTCCTCTATTGCTTGCAGTCACCGTGTTAAGCTCTTCTCTGTGTGCACCCAGACGTGCCAACTAGTCCAGGTCCTAAGTGAAAGTAATTGTGACAGTAGCAGTGATGACAGGCCAGTTCAGAGTGTTATGAAAACAAAATTAAGTGGTATGGGGTGCTGGATGTGTGGGGGAGGAGGGAGTTTGTTAAGTGAGCAATAGCATCCCATCATTCAGAACCTTGGAAACAGGCTCTACCCCTTCCACTTCGGGTGTCCGGATATCAGCTAGGGAAAAAGCCGAGAGGGCTGGGGTTATCTGCTAAAGAATCAGTGGAATCCGAAGTAGGGCTGGGAGTTGCAAGAGGGCAGACGCTTTCGCCACGTGTGCCTCCCCTCCTGCTTCTCATTCTATGATGAACCATGGTTGGATTTAAGGGATGATTAATAGTTATGGAGGTGGTGGAGTGATTGTGCAGAGGATGGACCGGGGAGGGCTGAGCCAGAGCTATGTTGCGGAGCTTGGTTTGTGAATAACGAAATCCATTACCTAGGTCAATGCAGAAAATCAGCCAGTAGCGATAGCCTGTGACAATGTGAGAGCATGGCTCAGAGGCTTGCGGGGGGCAGACACAGTGGAGCAAGGGGGGAGGGATACCATAATTCTCTGTAGACTCCATTGCTATGAAGGAGGTAGAGTGGTCTCGACCTTGTGGTGAATTTAATGGCACCTACAAGGTGCCTTGAATGCACCTCAGGTGGGCTTGGGGAAGAATGCAAGAGGGCATTTGGCCAGCCCATCCACCGCCCGTCCATCTTGTCAACTTAATTAGCTAGATAATCACCTGCATCCGGGTATTAAATGTTGATCTTTAATCAGTGCATCTGAACTTCGTTAACCATATGAATAGTAAAGAGGTGCAGTAAAAAAGAAAAGACCATCACACATAAGAAGCACACATGAACAACATGATGTAAGGTGGAAACCAAATGTGGGTGAAAACCACCTGCTGCAATTCGTCTCTCTCTTCTTTTAATAAGAAACTTCTTTTTACAATATTTATGTACTGGTGTAGTCTTATACTAGTACACAACCTTCTACCTACAGAAGGCTACAATCCTTTCTCATTCTCCAGCTTCTCCTAGAAAGGAGCTACAACCCCCTGAGCTCTTGTATTAGCCAATCCGTTTACTAGTACGTAGGCGTCGACCTACTGAAGGCTCCAACCTTCGCTCGTTTTCCAGCTACTTCTGGAAGGGAGCTCCAACCCCCTGGATTTTGTACTGGCCGATATGTTTATGAGTACATAGCCACCAGCCTACAGAAGGCTATGATCTTCTCTCTTCCTCCAGGGACCACGTTCCATAAATTTTCATACTGGATACTCCTGAAGCACAACACCATAATCTGAAGGCCATGTTTCATCCAATTTTCATACTGGACCCATCAACAACAATGAAGCACAAAATCAATCACCACTACAATACAACCATCAACTATACTTGCATCATTCATTTATGAATCACCCAACACTGAATCACTGAAACCCTGTCAACAAAACATAGTCACCAGAACATAGAGCAGAACACAGAACTTTGCAAAAATAACTAGAGACAACTTCAACTTTAAATATCATATCTCATAATCCATACACTACTATGATGAACCAAACTGGCATACATACACACTTTTACCAAATCTAACCCGCATATAGATCTGCAAATATTTACTTTTGTAGCTGTTCCAGACATCAACCATACCCAGATCATAACATTCATACAATAAAACATGTGTCAATAATTCAGATCTAGTCTATCCATGATCAAACCACATAATGATAATACATTCCAAGCCTTATGATCCCGATCCATCATTCATCATCAACCACATAGGTGCATCCTTGATTCAGATCAACCAAAGCATCACAAACCCATAACCAACATACTATATCTCACACTTCATCAGATATTCAATCCTTGCACACTTCCACTTCTTGGCCTAATGATGTTATCCTTATATAGGTTTAGGCCTCTCTCAATACCATGGTCCAAAACCATGTAGAACCAATACCTTGGATCCAATACCTAGGGTCAATACCTCGGAACAAATACCATGGACCAAAACTTAGTTCTTCAACATGTACACACCTTTCCGTGCATGAAAGTGCATGTATATGCATATGCACCTTTTGTTCTGGTAACCCATGTCTATACACACTTTCATCTTAGTGAGTTTCCATGAAGGACAACACCTATATCATACCTCTAAGTGAGTTGCCATTAAGGACAACACGTGTATTATAATGCTAACAATCTCCCCCCTTGGACTTGATGGCAACAACCACAGCAAGTTACTCTCCCCCTTTGAAATCAAGGGAAAAGGGTTGACCAAGATATTCTCTTTCTTGATATACATTCTGTTGTCCATACTCCCCCTAAGTACCAGCTGAAATCTTTGATTGAGCTCCCCCTTTGTACATGCCAAGATGTACCAATCCATCCATTCTCCCCCTGAGCACTTGCAAGGTCTGCAAAAGCATAACATGAATCTATACATACATTTCCAATGACCTTACTAAAGACTCATACATACACCAATCCTCCAACCAAGTGGGGATACACCATTTTTGACTCATCCACCCAACCAAGTGTGGATATACCAAAATTTTATACATGACTCAAAAATAAGAAACATTACATCATCCATCCCATGCATAGTGGGGTTCCAAATCAAAGACTAGCAATATAATCAAGACCATGATAGTCATCAACAACTATCATACACCATATATGATCTACACTATAAGCATTTCTCATCATCTTCAGCAACCTGTAACCTACAATATCATTCTCTTGACCAACCAACGATAAGTAGCAAGATGTATCATTTAGCCACATAAGCATCATCACCAAAGAATTCTAACCATAATGCCAACGATGCATTATTTGAAATATATGCTTCCCCAGAACCTGTGCCATGCCATCATCAAATAGAGCAGATAAGTGACTCAACCATATCAGACTTCTGTACTACTGCCTCTCTTCAGAACATCATATACGCCACTGTGCAGCATCTAACTCGCGTATAGATGCGACTTTTCTTCATGAGACCTACGTATGAGATTTAGAACACTGATGTTCCACACTTACAGCTTCTTCTAAGTCTATGATTTCTATATATTCTGCTATGCCAAATCTTTCTGGCTATACTTCCTTTTTCTTCCATATCTTCAACTGTGATGCTATTTGCTCCTTTTGGTATGGTGCCCAAAATATTCTCCTACATTCCTTTGCTATATGTCCAAGCTTCTGACATGCATAACATCTTACATGTTTCACATTCCTCCTATAGCAATCAATGGCTTTTTGACCAAACATATTGCAAGCAAAACAATATCCCATGAAGTATCAAGAACGTGATGATCTTTCTGTGTGAAAGTCTTGAACCATTCTACTTCTACATATAGCTACAACATGTCCAAGATTATGACATACATAACATTCAACATTATTCATTGGAGGAAATAATCATCTATCACTTCCACAGTTAGGAGCAAAAGATTTTCTTTGAGGATTTTCTTTCCTTGGCTGTTGATGGGGTTGTCCTCTCATCTCCTTATTAAGCATTTCAGATTTCTCATTAGATTTCCTTGCCTCACCTTGTGAGCTAGATTCACCTTCAACAAATTCATAAAAACCAAGACCAGTTTTTATAGCAAGTGACCTTTTACTACTAAGAATATCATCCAAAATCTTAGTACTGTCTTGAAATCGTAATAGTTTATCCTTTTCTTCTAATTTACCTTTCAAGATATTTACCTCAACCTGATGTTGTTATTCCTTTTCCATACATTGATTCTTAAAAATTTCTTCAGACTTTCTTCCTTCTTCCACTTGTTGCCTTAGTTTGATAATCTCTTTTTCTTGTTCTTCATTCAACTCCTGCAACATTTGATGAACTCTGAAGGCAAATTCTAGCCAAGCTTTTAAGCTGATAATTTCTTCTTTGAGGGCACTCTCCCTTTCGCTAAGTAGATCTTGTTGATCTATGATTTTATCTGATGCTTCATTTGCATGTTCATCTTCAATTTGAGGTGATTCAGAATCTGAATACTTGCTTCCACTCAATAGTAGGTTGTAATTGTTCTTTTAAGTAGTCTTTTTCTTTTGACGTGCTTTATTTCCCAATGTTTTACGGATCTCCTTCAAATGATCAAGCTTCTACCAAAGGACCTGCTCTGATACCAATTGCTGGAAATAAAACTAAGAGGGGGGGTGAATCAGTATTAACAAATCAATAAATTTTTCATTTCCATACTTAGATTCATATGCACTACTTCAATTACGGGAACCCGCATGTACATGCAACTATGTCTTAAAGTAACTAGCGTATATATAATAAACTTATGATTCAATTAATACATTAGATGTTGATCTTTAATCAGGGAATTAGAACTTCATTAACCATATGAACATTAAACAGGTGTAGTAAAACTAAACAGATCATCACACATAAGAAGAACACATGAACACCATGATGTAAGGGGGAAACCCAATGTGGATGAAAACCACCTACTGTAATTCGTTTCTATCTTCTTTTAATAAGAAAATTATTTTTACAATATTTATGTACTAGTGCAGTGTTATAATAGTACGTAGGCTTCTACCTGTAGAAGGCTACAACCTTCTCTCATCCTCCAGCTTCTCCTGGAAGGGAGCCACAACCCCCTCAACTCTTGTACTAGTTGATCCGTTTACTAATACGTAGGTGCCGGCTTACTGAAGGCTCCAACCTTCACTCATTTTCTGGCTGCTTCTGGAAGGGATCTCCAACCCCCTAGCTTTTGTACTGGCCGATGTGTTTACTAGTAAGTAGGCACCACCCTACAGAAGGCTACGATCTTCTCTCTTCCTCCAGGGACCACGTTTCATAAATTTTCATACTAGATACTCCTGAAGCACAACACCATAATCTGAAGGCCATGTTTCATCCAGTTTTCATACTTGACCCATCAACAACAATGAAGCACAAAATAAATCACCACTATAATAAAACCATCAGCTACACTTGCATCATTCATTTCTGAATCACCCAACAATGAATCATTGAAACCCTATCAACAAAACATAATCACCAGAACACAGAGCAAAACAAAGAACTCTACAACAATAACTAGATCCAACTGCAACTTTAAATATCATATCTCATAATGTATACACTACTATGATGAACCAAACCAATGTACATACGCGCTTTTACCAAAGCCAACCCACATACAGATCTGCAAATATTTACTTTTCCAGTTGTTCGAGACATCAGTCATGCCCAGATCATAACATTCATACAATAAAACATGTGTCAATAATTCATATCTAGTCTATCCATGATCTAACCACATAATGATATTACATTCCAAGCCTTATGATCCTGATCCATCATCCATCATCAACTGCATAGGTGCATCCTTGCTTCAGATCAAGCAAAGCATCACAAACCCATAACCAACATACTAGATCTCACACTTCATCAGATATTCAATCCTTGCACACTTCCACTTCTTGGCCTAATGATATTCTCCCTATATAGGTTTAGGCCTCTCTCAATACCATGGACCAAATACCACAGACCAAAACTTAGTTCTTCTAACTCACGTATATACGCACTTTCATCAAGGTTAACTTGCGTATACCTCTCTCTGATCATTAATTCTTTTCCCTTCACCTTCTTCACTATGATCTGCCATCCGAGTGAGTTACCATCAAGGAAAACACCTATATCATACCTCTGAGTGAGTTTCCATCAAGGACAGCACCTGTATCATAATGCCAACAAAACATCCTTGCCATATATCTGTCCAATTACTAGTGTTGCAACTGGATCAAGGTAAACAGGCTCTCGAAAAATAAGGTCTAAGTGGAGATTTTCTCTACACAAATGTAACCTATGCACATGTATCCAGGCTTGGATTTGATGGAACTACATCTTGATCTAGAGGGCACAGTAGGTGAAGCGCTAGTGGGGTTGTTGCTTCTTTGACCAGATCAAATGCAACTACGAATGATGCCCTTGGTTAGCAATATAAAACCAGAAGGGATGCAGGAAAAAGCGCTCGAACAAGCTATCAATCTCGAATTGGTCCATTCACTAGTTATAGAAAAAGAATTCAATCTCCATTTCACTCTGGTACTTTCTTTGGTGCTTTTGGTTCTAGGTGAAAAAGTACATGATAATTCGTTGGTTATGGGTCAATAGATTCCACTGCATAGTGATGTGGCTATGGCCCTAGATTTCGATTTTCTTATTAAACTCGGTCAATTGAATCTGAAGCTATAACTATGTTGGATTTTGTTTAAACTACTACTTTTTCTTATTTGGCCGCTTATGTTTCTTCAATTAGACTAGATGATCTAGGGCGAACCACTGCATTTGATGATCTACAAACATATATATAGGTATGGGATAGCAAGTCATGATTGTGGTCAGTAGGTAGGGATGGCAAATGAAATGCATAACCCGCTGCAGATTCGAGGGCTATCGATTCTTAAGTTGCGAGAGAAACTCAGTAAATAAACGCCTGCATTACTAGTGGGTATGGGTCAACTTCATTTACTTCCTGGGTCATTGGAATTATCTTGCCCCCAATTGGTGGGATCTACTACCTTAGTAGGCGAGGGCATTGTATTCATTACAGTTATTTCCTATTGCTACTACTCCTATTCGCGCTTATGCTACTTTTACTCGATCAACTGACTTGGTTCTCTCAGCTAATGTAGCCTTAGCTGGTTCTGCTTTTGCTAGTGATGGCAGGTTGGTATGGAACCACACAAAGAAGTATTGGCATTAGAAAGGATCTCAGGGGAGGTGTTGGCTATCAGACTTAATGGGTCTGTCGCTTTGTATCTATATTTACATCTTGATCTATAACTGGATTTTCTTATACTAGATCACCTGCTACTAGCACTGGGGGACAAGTTTTCTCTCTAAAAGGAATCGATGTTAGGAAATATGTTGGGATGGATACTGACTCAACTCGATTAGCTGCCCCTTCCGTATTTTTCCTCCTACGCTTTTGTTACTACCTTCTATACCCCTTTTCTTGGCGCTACTACCTTTGTGTCCTTTTTAACGGGGTCTCACTCTTCTACAAATGAATCTCGATATCGATCGTGAACTAGGAGGGATGATTCAGGTGAAGCATGCATAAGGTGGCGTAGGACAACAAGAGTGGATCAAAAATAGAAACTGCTTATAGGTTAACAGGTGGTGGTGGATCAACTTCAATTGGATATGAAACTAGGACCTTAAGTTAATAAGCTCAATTTGCAAAATCTATCCTTATGGGGTGTCAATCTGGTCAGAATGCTAGGTCTACTAAATCAATGGGTGAAGCTCCTAATGCCTCTGCTTTTGTTACTAATTCAGCTGAATTTTCTTCAACGGGTACTGGTTATTGCCTTTCGCTCAACATCATCTATTCAACATAATCTACATGGAAACAAATCCAAAGTATTTCCCTTTCTTGAAAAGAGGGATTTTATATAGCTAAGAAAGAGGGTTCATAGGATAGAGTATATGTGTATGAGCAACAACAATAACCGCCATACTATCATGAAAGGGGATTTATCAGCGTGTCCGATTATTACATACATGAAAATAACAGTGGACATGATTCGAATATTTGTTGATGAGACAAATACCAGGGTGCTATTGGAAATAGAGACATAAATGTTGTCGGAAATGGAACCAACTTCATACACCTACCCAGTCCTCCAGTGCATGTGCATATTGAACTCGAATCAACTCAATCATCAACTTTATCATCTGGGTCACTAACCGTTTCTTATCATTCGCGGGATCATTCTATGGGAGCCTTTGCTTCTTCATTCACCGAGTCGTAACCTCACCCCCGAAAATGAAATAGAAAGCGTGGAATCATTCCATTTCATACATGCACGGTACTGTACCATTACAATTCGTAGGGCCTTGACATCTCAGTTGCTGAATTGTCTCATCTACAAGTCATTCTATGGGAACCCTCATATTATTATTATGTAATCTCTATAGATAGAACTACCAAATAGTAAACAACTGCGATGAATAGTTTCGATTGGTAATAGGGCTGGTGGTAATGCAGTCACTTTCAATGGCTTGAAATGCCCATAGCCAATTATTACATATGTAATATTTCTACCCATAGAAATAGATAGAATAACTTGTTGAGGTCGTTCAAGCACTTATCCTAAAACATCCATCCCTTTATATAATAATTAGGGGAGGAGAGGTTTCATTCTATCCAAAAGAGTTGTGAAGCCCCACCAATTCATACCTATATTCCCTAGGTCCATGTCTCACTCCACACTTTAAGAGAAAGAATCTATCTACGCTCAAATAATAGTAGGGTATTTCCCAGACAAGATTTTTAGGTAATATAGATAAGTTCAAAGGTAGGTTGATACATCCTTTTGCATGGGCTAAATAACCCACATCTCTATGGAGTGCACACCCGAACTCAAAAGATGCATGACCCCACATCTTATGTACAGTCCTACCTCCCTTATATAAGAATTTGGGAACTTTCTCTAAATAGTTAAGCATTGGGAGAGAGCCCCACTTACCCAAGACAAGGGAGAAAGTTTACCCCATTCCCTTAGGATAATTGAATTGATCTCCCATTTGAGCATTGGTTAGATCCAACATTGATCATGGCTAAGTTGATCCTTGATCTCTTGCGAAGCAACTAAGCTGCCGACGTGAATGCAATGCCAGCTAAGATGGATGGCATAATCTGCCCCTTTAATTAATAGTAGGCAGGGTGCATAGTCTAGAGCATCGACATCAATCTTCGTCTATATGTATCTATATCTATATTTCTATCTATTCCATACCAATCTGTCCTCCTATCCATTTTCCATCGCTCTACTTTCTCTGACGGTTGGTAGAGAAAGATTAGTTTGTAGTACACACAATATTTCTTTCTCAATTGCCTTCGCCCTACTCCCCAGCCTATGCTATGGGCATTGGGCAGTGGAACAATGTGAACTTTCGCCATATAAATAGATTTCTCTCAATATTTGGACATGAGACCATCCATAAGCCAAGCTATTGGCAGGAGTGACTTCACCACCTGAGCTTGCACTGCATACTATGGCAAGCAGGTTCGTTCTTAGCTGCTACTCCACCTTGTTGGCCATGACTCTATCAATTGAACAGGCCATGATCCTTCCATTATAAGCTAAGTCACTCCTTGTTGTCCCATCCTGAAGTAAGTATGCTCCAATCATCAAAAGTCAATGGTGTTTTAGGTAGGGCCCATTCACCTATCCGAGAGGTACGCCCCCATGCATTAACCGGTCAGTGGTTTTATGGATGCCCTGGTCCTAAGTCCTAGATATCTATGCCTCAGTCCTGGTTGAGATAATGGTATGTCTTAATAGCTCCATTGATTGGATAGGTCTTCTGGTGATAGGTGAGGTATGCCTGCGGTGGAGGGTGTGTATGCACGTATAAGTTTGGGCCATCACTGGTATAAAGAAATAGCGGGAGTCTGCCATATACTTATTATATGATTCACGACTTTGTGCAAATGATTTATTTACCATACAAGATACAATCTACTAAATCCCCTATTTTCCCTCTCCCATTGGTCTTCACCATTCTTCCTCTCCCTCATTATTTGGTTGAGTCACTCTTTATCCTCTCTTTTTTCTTTCATGGGAGGGTGGATTTCAGCCTTACAGTTCTTTGGGTGCTTCTGCATATTACTTATGATATGGTGTTAATGCATATTTTATGGCTTTTTTTTACTTTATGCTAACACATCTAATTTGGCAGTTTACCTAATATCTTCCACTTTCACGCTAACACAACTTATTCAACATTCACCCTCGAATGACCATCCTTTAGCTCATGCTTCACCCTAGCGCATCTAATTTGGCATTTTAGCTAATGTTTTTTATGCTTCCGCTAGAAAACTAATTAACACTTTGAATGTATTTGGATGAGCTCCTTTCCTTGCCCTCAAAGACTTATCCTTGATCCAATGAAGTTCACCGAGGTACATTGTTGTTCCTATATCTATTTGAATATATACGTAGATGATGTATATGGTTAGCAGTAGTAGTATGAGTATGAGTAGCAGTATGATGCATGATAGATGGGATGGATGGGTAGATGGGTATTAGTTTCTAAGTATGTTAGTCTGATTTGTGTGTTATTTTGAATGTGTAAGAAGGAGAGTATGCCTGCTTGAATGTTTGATTGATTGATTGATTGAGAGTATGCCTCCTTGATTTCATGAGTTAGCCGACTCTGATAGCCTCTTTGATTTCATGATTTAAAGCTTGCTTGATCAAATGATGAAGAGTATGCCCACTTGAATGAGAGAGAGTTTTCCTTCCTAATTTCATGATTTAATAGAGTCTCATCCAATACTTACTTTCTTTCAATAACATCCTATATAACGGGAATTTAACCGAATCAAAATATTTCATTTATGACTGTGTACCATACCAAATGATTAATTGAGGTTTAACTTGGGAGATATAGGTTAATGAACCGATCGATCAAGTATACAACTTTACTGATTGGGAGAGCATATTAATGATGATTGGGAGAGCACTCATTAATTACTCACCTTTCTTTCATTTAGGGCCCATCAGGTCTGTTGAGCTCACCCACTCCGGGATGATGGTGTTGACATGGTGAATAAGCAAGAAGACAGGGTCGAAGATCTCATCAAGCATTGTTGCAATTGATCGGTGAACAATACGATCTATGGGGAATGGTGTCATAAACGGACTCTTGTCCTTAATAATGGTCAATTTGAGAGTGAAAAGGTGGCCTATGAAGGGTCAGGATATGATTCCAGTCATTCATTCTCCTTGGTTGGTCCTATCTTCCTTATCGGGTTAGCCTATTATCCTCCCTCTTGTTCCCAATAGATATTTCATTCCCATCAATTCCTTTCCTTGAAGGAGTTGGTCTTACCTTCCCATCGGGTGGTTACTGGTTGGATAGGTGGTAGAGGGCCATTGAGAGAAGGTAAAGCTCAAGGGAATCATCAAGCTCTGGATTTGGCTCTTCGGGCTCTGCTGACTCTGGCTCTTTTGGCTATGGTGGATCTTCGGGCTCTTTCAGATCATCATCTTCGGGACCTTCAGCTTCTTGATATTCAATCTCATCATTTTCTGATTATGATTATGATTATGGCGTTTGGTCATATCCTCCATAGAGGACAATAGTGACTTGGTCCTTCGGGCGTGCCATAAGAATTTCCTTCCTCAAGCATGACAGTTACAATTATAACTCCCCTGACTACCTGCTTTCTTGAAACTGACTTATACTCTGCTCCACCACTATTCATGACATTTCTGAAATCCTAAGATGTATCCATCCATGTATCCACATTTCTAAATTAAGGAAGATGAGCAATAAATCCCTCGACCCTCCTCATTCCAACCATTTAGGTTTGTCCCTTTTCGTCTCTTTTCCTTGGTCTTGCGACTCTCGATTCTTTCCTCTATTCCAGCCCTTAGAATCAATATAACCTTCTTGCTATTACCCCATAGAGCTAGTGTGGAGATTTTTATGCTGTAGTAATCCCTCTGAGAGCTTTATTTACATATAGGGAATATAGCTAAGCAAGATAGGTGATACAACTAGGAAAATTAGGAAAGCATTATTCATTTACTGACTTGGAAGGGAGGGTAATATCTATTCTTTTCTTACTGACTTGGCTATGGGAACACAAGGACAAGGCATGTAACATATTAATATATAAGGGAGCATGCCCTACTAATAGTATATTTGCCTTCCTAATAAGATATAAGGACCCCTATCCTAAGACCCCCAAGACCCCTATTGAACTAGAAAACTATAATAAGGAGGGGGATTGTTCAGTTAAGCACCCTTGGTAGAAGGAACTGTCCGCGTTGGTTGAACAATACAAATATTTTCTATCTGGTGAGAGGGTAGAAGCTATAGCTCTGGGGTGAAGGCTATTAGTTCTCCTTGGGGGTATGGGATGAAGAGTAGAGAATATGAACCCTACTATTGGTTTAGGAGATGGGCTGAGCTTCCATCCTTGTTATCTAACAACTGTAAATGCGACGAGATTAAATGTTATGAGGCAGGGACATAGTATCTAGAGAAGTAGGAAGGTCAAGGTATCCGGAGAGATAGAAGCGAACAAATTGATTTTCACCCCCAGAAGGTAATAGAATTTCTAACTGCCTTAGCTTTCATGGACCAAACAAAATAGTCTTGATATTAAGAGAAGTTGGGTTGGAGTCCCTCTCTGATGGAGTCTCTGCATCTGATCGAGCAACTAGACCATCAAAAGTTTTGATTGGCTGGAAGGAACAAGCCAATTGGTTCAATGATTGTTCTTTCTTTCCTATCGTGGAATTCCAGGAAGTATATTAGTTGTTAAGGACCACTAGTTCGATAGTATAGAATCTGTGAAGGCCATCCAAGGATAGCTCATCCAACCATCTAGACATAGGCTTGAACTGAACACCTTCATTTAAGCCCACTACCTAACTTTCAATTGATTTTCATTACCTTGGCCTATTCAATACCGGATAATGATAACATTGAAAGGCCAGCTAAGTTGCTAATTGATGCAGGAAGGTGTTAACTCAACTGAAAGGAAGAGGCTTGGGCTCCAACTGGTGCTATTGATTCATTGCCCTCATTCATTTTGGTTCCATATGAGGGTGTATTAGATGGCCATCTAGAGAATAATGATGGAAGCTCATCGAGCACGCTCTAGTCATTTAGAAATCCAGATAGTTAGATTGTTCTTGCCTGGTAGTTAGATCCTGGTAGTTAGTCTCAACCGAAGGACCCAGGAAGGAATTTGATTGTTTCCCTACCCTATTTGACCATCCCAAGTTTTATACTGTGGGTTAACCTGCCCGATGGTCCTCTCTATATTGGTTGGGGCCCTCCCTTAATGAGGAGCTACCTTAACAGGAGGTGGAGAAGGCCCATGGAATCATAGCCCATCCTTTAGCATTGTTGGGGGCATCCATCCTTTGAATAATCCATCGATGAGGCAACGGATGAGTGAGATACCTATAGTTGTTGAGGTGGGAATGAAGGCTACTATGTTGCCTACCATACACCCCTAGTGTTCAGTTGAGGTAAGCCATAACTAGTTGGGATCAGACTCGATGGGAGCATCCAAATAAGGTAGCTCAAGCTATCCATCCAAATTAGTTTGGCAGGGTTGAAGGCAAGCCGGTTGGATTGTTTGGAAGTGGCACTCCTACTAGTAGTTCTATTGCAATGTAACTCCCATCCAAAAGCTGGTCGGATCGATGGAAAGAAGCCAACTATGGGTGGGGGATGGTAGTTGAGGCATCCCAGCAGTTCAAGATGGAACTCAGTATCAATTTGTTAAACTGAATCAATGGCTTGGGTGACTTCCCCTTAGCTTGTTTACCGCCTTGCTTGGGTGAGTGAAGTAGCCTATGATTTGTTTGGTGCTGAGCTTCTATTGGCGTGGGAAATTCCCTAATGAAAGTTGGCATTAAACCAAGGAAAGTGCCTAACCTTCTTGATCAATAAGCCAAAATTCCCTTTGGTAGCTGACATCGATTCACCAACACGATTCACTGATCACCAATATTTGCCTTGTAAGAAAATAGGCCTTATAGCTGAAGGAAGATATGAAATTATTCTGGGCTTGGAAGGTACTAGGAAGGAAATGGATAAATACGCATCAACGAAATCAAGGCCCACCTACCTTCAAGAACCAAAAATTATAAAAAATCATACCCACCCAATCTACCAACATCCTAGACACTTCACTCTTAATACACTTCAATTCACCAAACAAGCCCTCAGATATAGGTGTTAGACAAGGTATTCGTGAAAGGGAGGAACAACCTATAAATAGTACTTAATGTATCTTTAGGAAAGAACAACATTGAAATCTAATACTTCACATGGGCACTCTTAGAGAAATAACCTAGCATCATCACTACTAAACTTACATATTTGGTTAAGGTACAACAACCTCTTCTTTAGATTCTATTTCAATAGGAACATGGATACCACCAAACTTTCACCTTGTCTCTACTTATATCTATTCCATTTAAATGAGACCTAGCCTTTTGACACCTTTACTTATTGATTTACGCTTTCACTTACTAGGAATAATGCATAAAGTGTTTACTATGGGAGTTAGATCAACTACCTGAGCCAAGGAGTTTATCAATCCTATAAACATCAACTGATATTGTCATGGTGCTTGCTCATGGTACATGGTTCTTATATATTTTATACCTAAGAATAGAAGTTAGAATGATGCCCTCATAGTTACCAATTAGAACCATAGATAAGAATAGGATTTGATCTATTGGATCAACATTATACCACGAGGTTTTACTCACTGTACCAACCAATATTAACGTACCCACCTCTTTATGTTACCACCTTCATAAAATCATAGCCTATATGACGAATTCATAGGACTCACCACCAAAATTACCATTCATTATATATATAGACTCGCATGAAATTATTGACTCAGCAGAAAGGTGACCTTTAGAGCTTTTACTCAGGTGTTGGTTCTTTGATAACTATAGCTCCACCTCTTCGAGCTTTGGACCAACTACATAATCCTCAAGGGAACTAGCAACCAGCAACTCCACTCCCTCCTTGTCACCCAACAAGAAGCTAGTAACAACATTTGGGACTACCTATCAGACTTATTTCTTTTTTCCTCCTTACCCTTTTTCCCCTTGACTTTTTCACTGGTAGGGAAAGATAGGGACCTTGATCAACTAGGTTAATTACTTTACTTGTTTCTTGTGTGCCAACCACCAACCAAAGGACTTACTTATAATTAAAAGCTTTATCACTTTCTTACCATGACTTCGTTTTCTTATTTGTCACTATGACAACTCAATACATAGCTTGTTGACCGAATGAAAGCAGTTGATCTAGTTTCTTCTTACTTCTTATCCACTAACATTAGAGGTAGAGATGAGTAAGCAATAGTTTAATCTTTGTGTGAGTAATAAATCTAAATTTAGAACCAATCCGCCTTTTGGACTATGCAAAAGTCACTGGGAAAAATGAAAATATTACCAGATAAATAAATTTAGAGATAGTCATTTGTTTACCTCAAATGGGTACCAAACAAAATATGAAAGAGAACTCTAGCTAAGAATATATCAATGTTTTAATTGATCTAGTTCACCCATGTCATCGCACTTTCCTATACAAAACCATTTGATCCATGTCTTGGTAGAAATTCCTTGCTTCAAGCATGTAATCTCGCATTTTTCGAAATAAATCCACAAAATGCAATAAAAAACAAGAGAAACACATGCTTATCCTGCAAGCACATAATTTTCTCAAAAAGACAACAAACCTATTGTCTAGTGTAAAGTGACATGAGATTCCAATACATTGAAGCATTTCTGCAAAAAAGCATATGGATAGGCTTCCTGTGTCCAAAAGACGTTCGATCAAAGATAAAATTGAAGATGGCTTGAGCTTCTTGGATTTCTTTTCATCCAAATTAGAAGAAGAGGAGTCATGGATTTTGGTATTTGTAAAGAGGATCTTTCTATCTGAGATGGAAATTTGTCTATCCCTTAATGGAAAGGCCCCTCAAATCCCCTCTCAATCCTGAACATGAAGTCCTCCCTTGAGGAAACACCAAGAAAGGTGATTTGTAAGGACTTGACTAGAAAATTCCAAGGCTCTGATTTAGGGACCTATACATACGATATGGATTGATGGGAGGTGAAATCCTTCTCTCTCATTGGTAAATCACTTTACATATTTATTCCCTAACGGGAGGGAAAAAGACCATAAAGCCATCTAATGTGAAGTTGGGAACAACATATCCAATGTTAGGTTAGGAAAGGGACTTTAATTGACTTGATTGATTATCTCCTTCTCTAAGTCAGCCATATTCCCAAGACTTTCTCCATCATTTCCTTATCTCCTAAAGCACTAGTTTCGACCCATCCATAGTGAGGCCCATCAATTCAATCCCCTCATCCAACCTGAGCAAGTAATCGCTTAAGGTCTCAATTTGAATATCTTACTCATTGGCTCTAATGTGTCTTCTTTCACTGGTCTTAGTCCTACTATATGGCTTAATTAAAGTTATAAGGGATCTATGGGCATCCGATAGCCTCACTTTCCTATCCTTTATGGTGCTTTTGGTTCTATGGGTTAAAAGCTACCTTTCTAGGCTTGTTGATTCAACTTTGGAAAAATAGAGCCTCATGGTTATTATAGAAATTTTTGGGCGCTTCACCCCCAATCATAAATGTCCATAAACTAAGGGCTCCTAAGTCCCTAAAAGTTTTTCTTCACTGCCTAAAGGAGCAAGGTCAGCTGATTACATCATCTCCCATAAGTTCTCCACTGAAAACTACTCATAAATTGTCAAAAATGGACCATACTGAAAGCTCAATGCAGAGGGTACGATGCATATCACCTTCCCTGTGTACAAGGTGTGAAGCATATTGAATTTCTCCTCTGTAGGGTGCGATGGTCGGGAATGGACAAATGGCAGGGACCAAAATGCGAGGTAGAAGATCATGGAATCTTCCAGAAGCTTCCCCTCTAACACTTGCCTCTCTGTTTTCGACCAGGGATGAGGAAGAGATCATTATTCTCCAAGTGGAAGCAAGAACTATCAGAGAGAGGACACTAATCAAGATCCCAGAAGATGACTCACCTCTTTTTAATCATCTATATATGGATCCCTCATCATAGAGATCCAGGGGCTGGAATTTTGTATCTTATAGAGAAGTGTTGTTGGTATTCTAGTGTACATTATCAGTGTTGGGTGATCTAGCTTTGCTTGAGGTGAAGAAGGGCTTCTTAGTTGGAGGATGATGTTGGGTCAAAGCACATGGTTGCAATCTTCTTGCTACTTTTCATCTGAATAAATATATTCTTGTTTCCTTCCATATTCTTGTGTACTTGTTTATATATGCTTGTATATGGTTAATGCACATCTGATCCTGCATTATTT